>JAXCLR010009925.1:0-13513 GCA_035584095.1 Annona squamosa | reverse complement strand
AAATGGTGAACCCGATGTGAAACATTCTCCCTACATCTTTAGGAGCTAAAAACTATGGTCTTTATATGTTTACTTAATTTCTCACTACTAACACTTATAAGTGCTCCTTTACAGATCTCATGGCGCATTCAATGGCTTTTGGATTCCTCCCTAATGGTGGTTTTGTCATTTATGAGCCAAACCACATGGATGCGGCTATCCCGCATCACTTTATTCGCGTACTAGAGAAACCGGAACACCGTGTCTATCAACACGTCGACTACTCTCCTGCAGCAATTAAGTGAAGAAGAGATCGATTTGCACTACTCAAGGAGCCTCTTATTGTTCAAGGCCCTAGGACCACTCCTATCCGACCGATGAAGTTTCTGCGGGCTCCAATGCGAATGGGCCCACCTGCTCTGTAGTCGAACTATGCTGAGAAGTCCGCCCATCGGCTTGCTCCACTAGCCCAACCAACAGCACAATAGCCTGCAGGACAACCTGTCTTGCGGTCCCACTCCATGACAAGGTTTGCAAGAGAATCTACTGCAACTCAGCTAGTGCCAACTTGCTGACCAGAAGCCAATGTTTCTCAAAACGAGAACAAAACTGTACCAAATCATGTTCGATGCACTGTCAATTGCCAATTCTGTCGAGCGACTTCAAGGATTGTTGGCCTAACGTCCCGACCTAACCGAGATGACACCCGGGAAAGAAAGAAGTTAAGAAGACCGGCTCTTCAACCTAATGCTCCACTAACTGATGGAAGGGATGATCGATTCGAGCCATAAGTACCCATTATTGTCCGATCCAGTTTGGGCACCCTACGATTCGTCATTCTTGATCCAACATACCCCCCTCATCAACCAACTGCTACTCTATCCAACTTAGAAGCTAGAGCTAAGTCTCTAGGTCACCATGATACTGCCAACATAGTAACGATTCCTCATCATGCATCAAGGAAACCAAGGAAAAAAGCACATTAGAAAAAGCAATTCAGGAAAACAACTTCCTGTTTAAACTTGAAGGCTTCACCACCACTGCCACCAAGCTGAGGTATAGGCTGTTTCACACCCTCGACAAAGGGATGAGCCGCAAAAGAAGCCACTACAGAATGCTCACAAATTGAGAGCATCTCAAAAGCCAAGACTCTTTAATGAGTGGTAGAATCCTCAGAAGCGCCATACAACGTATTCATGTTCGGTGCTCAGGCTGATCCCTAATTTTATGAACAAAAATCAATTCACCTCATTGATCAGACTAAGGGAGGATATGACTTATGTGCATATCGTAACCCCGTTCTGAGGAGAGCACCGGATGCCGTACCCCAAGAGAGAAGCTAAAAGGAGGAGGCATCTCTTCCAAACGACGGAACTCAACATGGTGGACCTCACCCAGCCAAGCACTTCAAAAGTTTCGGAGATGTTGACCCGGTCAAGGGCAGCCGTAATGCCCATTACGCCGTCATTCTATAGTCTCTCTCATCCTAAAGGTATTAGGGCCGCTCTCCCAAGAGGCCAATTTGAAGCCTCTTACATGGTGGGCGAAGAAGAAGAGGTTCTTACACCCAAGTCTCATCTCGTTCATGATCTCCAGGAGTAAATTAAGCATATGAAATGGGCTATGGAAACTCCAGGCAATAAGACAACAAGTTCCCATCAGCCGCTATCACAAAGGAACCGTCAATCAGTCCATCAACCCGAGAAACCAATCAGGCAGCGGACCGAGGAAGATGAAAATGCAAAATTGGAACAAGGCTTTTTGCAATTTAATAATCTGCATATCAATACCCCTCAAACTCAAGACGCATGGGTAAACACACCCATGGGTTCTCCACCTGGGATTGTCACACAAAAGGAGATGGTGCATCAACTTGTGGCTGAATGCCTTTGTTGCCAGGCACCTCAACTTACCGGGGTCCCTACAATGACAATCAACAGGCCTTATCCCCCAGAGGTTTAAATAGAGTTGCTACCTAGGGATTTAAAGCCACCAAAGATCCAATTCGATAGGACCAGGAGTGCGTTAAAGCACCTGGCATCATTCCACTATGCCATGGGCAACTGGGTGCACCATTCAAATTTTTAGCTTCAAATGTTCCCCAATACTCTTTTTGGTGATGCTTTCCAGTGGTACATATCTCTCCCAACTGGCTCAGTGCGAACATGGGAAGAGATGAAGGAAAGTTCACTTCCCGATTCGTTAATACTACACGAGAAGTACAACTATTGGAATTATTTACCTTACCCCAAAAGAAGGATGAGCCGGTTGAAGACTACTTCACCAGATGGCAAAGGGCCGCTAACCGATGTCAAGCACCCCTCTCTCAAGCAATGAAGGTTAATCTTCATCGGAATGACATCAAGACGGAAATCTCATTGCTGATGAATGAACACCTAAGTACATTTCAAGCCCTAGCTTCAGAAGCTTGTCAAAAAGAGTATTTGTTGTCTCAGCAAAAAGCCTGAAAGAAGGAGTTATCCACAACCACTACATTTAAGAAGAAGAAAGCTGGAGAGACCTCTGCAAACACCACAGAGGTTAAGAAGCAGCCAGATAAAACAAAACCACCCACAAAAGAGCAGCTTGCAAAACCCTTCCGAAGAGAGGAAATCTAATATGCCTTCGGGGAAGATGACGTGGAGACGCTATTCTAGCACCTCATGTCGACCGGGCTATTCGAGTTGCCAGCCCCAAAAAGACCAGAAGAAGTTGGACATACTTCTCATCAGCAACATTGCAGTTACCACCGATATGTCGGCCATCCCACTAAGAAGTGTTGGGATCTCCAAGCAATATTGCAAGATTACATAGACAAGGGGATTATAAAACTCAATCCTCCAACGCAGGCTTCATCGAATGTTGTGACAATTGAGATGGCAGAAAGAGGTGATTGGGAAGTGGTTCGAAAACCACCAAGCCTAAAATGAACAAAAAGATGTCTCAAAAATTTATATAGAGAAGACAAACGAATAAGGGATAAAGCCATTCTCCCTTTCTTCTCAAGGCATTTGAGGCAATCCTCACCGGTGCAACCATTCCTTATCATGGACTTTCTGCAGCCCGAGTTGCAACTCCCATTCTATCAACGGCTTGCTGGTAGATCACCTCGACCAACAAAAGAAAGATACATTCTTAAGGAATTACAAAACATTATTCCATGTGAGTTCCCTAAGGATGGTCTGTTTTGGGACCTAGATAGCAATAAAGGAGAGACTGAAACTTGCTATCATATAATGTGTCTGCATCCAAACCTGCAAAGCAGCAAAGAACGGCCTCGGTGCTTATCCCTAACTACACCAAGTTTGAAATTGGGATGTTATCAGTAAACCACATCATCACATATTTGCGAGAATCTCGACTATAGCCAGCATCTTGGGAAATCAGAGTGGAATACTTCTGGTACTCACTGGGGGAATCAGTGATGTCTTGGTACCGAGATAATCATATCGAAGAAATTACCGAGTGGGTCATCTTGATAAATGCGTTCTTGGTCCATTTTCTATCAAGGCAAAGAGAGCAGTTCCCTAGTAATTATTTGAGGGAAATATACTACAGTCAAGAATCTACTGCTCATTACATAAATTATCTCAAAGACAATACATGGAGCGATCCATTGGCCATATGGTTGCTTAAACCTGAAGTGGTCACGAAGTACCTTTCAGATGCAGTATGCCCTCCGACTAACAATGGGTACAAGACTTTTTGAGCTAAAATTTTCATAAAGGCAATCCGATGGGTCGATAATGAAGGCTTCAAACAAGAGGCAATTTTTAGCGATGCTGAAGGTTTTGGGAGGACAAACCAACTCCAAGTCCTGCACGTACTAAAATTAAACGATGCGCCCATCCTTCGAGTGTTCCCTTTCTTAACTAGGGAGTTAAGCTATGATTGGCCTCATATTCAGTTATTCCATGAGAATCATAAGTATCCATTGCCGCACTTGTTTGATTATTCACTGGCGGTCTGTCAAATGGGGCAAACAGAAGAGTTTGCACTCGAGCACTTTGTTTTGAGCTTGGCCCATGACAGTTGTGCTCTTCTCTGGATCTCCTCGCTTTCCGAAGAAGCATTCGGTTCTTGGGAAGAGTTCGTTGATATGTTTATCCTAAGATTCCACAAATATGAAATAGAGTTCCTTCCAAAGATGATAGAAGTCATGCATCCCTTATCAGGAGAATCTCAGTATGACTACATCTTGAGATGGATAAACTGCAGAATAATCAACCAACAATTCGATAAAGAAGGAATCATGGTTCACCAGTGCATCAAGTCAATGAGTGAGCATTTCCCTAAAATCCCAAAAATACAGCCATTTTTCTCTGACGTACTATGAACATTGGCTACGAACATTCAGGACTCTGCTTCTTGCAACATGGTGCAAGT
The DNA here is from genome assembly GCA_035584095.1 of Annona squamosa. Taxonomy (NCBI): domain Eukaryota; kingdom Viridiplantae; phylum Streptophyta; class Magnoliopsida; order Magnoliales; family Annonaceae; genus Annona; species Annona squamosa. The sequence goes on along the minus strand of JAXCLR010009925.1, from coordinate 9,148 downwards.
TGAAGAGGACGTTCTTGCAATTCTTCGATCTGGTCGAATCACACCAAAAAATAAGAGTAAACCCCTAGCGTAAGAAATTCATACTCAGCCAGAACAACACATACTGGCTAATCATGGGAAGTCCTCAGTAAGCTATGATGTGCTTGAACACTTGAAGCGACTCCTTGCTCGACTTAGTATTTACGATGCCTTACAATTGTCACAAGAAGCCAGGGATGCACTAGTTAGTGCTCTAACAGACGAGAATGTCCATCTTGCTTACTTGGTCGATGCCACTGAATGCGATGAGATCATCTCATTCACTGATGAGGATATGTTGCTTGGAGACATTAATCACAACCGACCTTTATATGTTACGGGCAACCTGACCAGTGAACTGGTTAACAGAATCATGATCGATGTCAGGTCCGCAATTAATACCCTGCCCCTTCGAACACTCAAGAGGATCGGAATTTCTCCATCAGCATTAAAAGATACTGGTGTGGTGATTCACGGGTTTAATCAAGGGGCTCAAAAGGCCATGGGCCTAATTGAGTTGGAACTAAGCATAGAAGATTTCTGCATCAAAATCCCATGCTTTGTGATTAATGCTCCAAACTCATATAACTTGCTACTAGGAAGGCCTTGGCTCCATAGCAATAAGATCATCGCGTCAACGGTACATCAATGCTTCAAATACTGCAAGGATAGAGTCAAAAAAAGAATCTTTGCTGACCATAAACCATTGACAACGGCGGAATCATTTTACTCTGATGCTAAGTATTATGACTTGGCCTCTGCTGTCAACACATCAATGAAAGCAATCAAAGCAACCACATTAGAATGTCAACAAGAGGTATCTCAAGCTCCCCCCGCCCCAGTGAGCACAGACATACTCTTAAGAGGTGAGAAGATAAAAGGTCAAGGTCATGGTTGAGGGCGCGGTCATGGACGAGGAATGACAGAATTAAGGGCTCAGTTTCAAACCAAATTTGAAAATATGAGCCTCGATCCAGTCAGCCACTACCGCGACAATGACAAGGGGCAGCCATACCACTTCCAACCAGCTATAGCAACACTGCTGCAGGCTCACGATTCTACTTGGACCTAGAAGTCCTAAAAAAGGTTGCTAACCCGCCCCAAGCCAATTCCCCTAGGTTCGAGGTGGATCTGGACGCTCTTCGTAGATTCCAAAAATAGACCAATGAGAAAGCCAAGACACTTTGCTGTGAGACTGACGGAATGACCATTGAGGCCTCTCACCAAAATAAAAAATCTAGGGAAGCGCTCGACGAGGTTTTAGCAATGTTCGTGGGGTTTAATGTATCTACTCCAAGTGTGTAGGAACCTCAAGATGAAAACTTGCCAAAAAATATTTTATAAAGCAATATTAAAGTAACCCTAACAAATCTTCTTGCTTGCCCACCACTAAGCTCAAGAAATGGGATTTTCATCGCTATAGCAGAGAAAGCAAAAAAATTATGGATTCTATCCCGATGAACCACATCTTTCGAGCCTTAGAAGTGACATCCCTATCCCGCTATCTGAAAGGCCACCTGGTTATCAAAAGGGTAACAAAAGACTCGATCTCGAGTACAAAGAAGACGAAGACATCGACTTCGCTACCACCTATTGCATTTCCGCAAGCGAGGACTCCAGCAATGATGAAGAGGCATTAATGGAACCAGAGGATGCCCCACCTACGATCGAGGATGGAGGGCAACCTACTATTGATGTACTCGAGAAATTCAATCTTAGGACTGAGGAGAACCCGAGACCCATTTTTATTGCCAAAAACCTGTCCAAAAAAGAAAAGGCGGCGTTGAGGCAGCTTTTAAGTGAATTCAAAGATGTTTTTGCTTGGGGGTATTCCGAAATGCCAGGGCTCAACTCCACAGTTGCAATGCACCATTTGCATATTACGCGAGATAAAAAGTCAGTCAAGCAAGTTTCAAGAAGGTTTCAACTAGAACTTGAAGAACAAATCATCAAGGAAGTTGAAAAACTTGTTGATGCTGAATTCATTTGGGAAATTAAATTTCTGAGATGAATTTCTAGCGTTGTTCCCGTCAAAAAGAAAAATGGGCCAATCCACATTTGCGTAGATTTTCAAGATCTAAACAAAGCATGCCCTAAGGATGAATTTCCTCTTCCTTTTACTGCTTTGCTAATCAACAGCATGACCCTGTATGATACATTTTCATTTATGGATGGATATTCAGGATACAATCAAATCAAGATGGCTCTAGCAGAGGAAGCCACAACAGCATTTTGAACACTAATGGGTGTCTTTTGCTACAAAGTCATGCCTTTTGGTCTTAAGAATGCTGGCGCAACTTATCAAAGGGCTATGTAAAATATATTTCATGATATATTACACAAACATGTTGAGTGTTATGTCGATGACCTGGTTGTAAGGTCTGAAGGTCACAATAGGTATAAAGAAGATTTGAGGTCGGTGTTTTTGCATCTAAGAAAGTATGATCTCAAGATGAATCCTCTCAAATGTGCATTCGGAGTATCATCTGGAAAATTCTTCGGATTCATAATCCGCCAAAGGGGAATCGAGGTCAATCCACTAAAGACAGAAGCAATTCAAAATATACCGCCTCCACGAAACCTTAGAGAACTTAGAAGCCTGCAAGGCCAATTGTCGTATATTCGGTGTTTCATTTCCAACTTGTCCGGCTGGTGCCAACCCTTTTACAAATTAATGAAAAAAGATATGACTTTTCAGTGGGACGCGAAATGCCAACAGGCTTTTGAAGCCATTAAGGAATTGTTGCAAAATCCTCTTGTTTTAACAACCCCAGTAAAAGGAAAGCCACTCATTCTCTATATTGCTGCCAGTCCATAATCATTGGGGGCATTGCTTGCACAAGAAAATACCCAAGGCAAAGAGCAAGCCGCATATTATCTCAATCGTCGATTATTACAAGCTGAATGTAATTATTCCTCGATCGAGAAGATTTGTCTAGCATTAGTCTTTGTGGCACAGAAGCTAAGACATTACTTCCTCACGCATTAGGTCATACTTATATCGAAAGCTGACCCCATTAAGTTCCTAATTACTCGACCAATGCTTTCAGGAAGCCTAGCAAAATGGTCACTGCATTTATTTGAATTTGATATCAAATATGTGCCACGAAAGACAGTAAAAGAGCAAGTGTTAGCAGATTTCCTAGCAACCCATCCACTTGAAGAAGAATTTTCCATCTTAGAAAACCTACCTGATGAGAAGGTTTTCTATGCAAATGATGATCCAATGTGGCAAATGTATTTCGATGGCGCTTCAAAGCCATCCGGAGCTGGCGTCAGAATTGTCGTAGTCTCTCCTCATAAAGACTTGTTCCTGCACTCATATTTTCTTGGAAAAAGCGCAACAAACAATGAAGCTGAATAAGAGGCTTTACTCATTGGCATGGAACTTCTTTTTCAATCAGATATTTTATTTGTGAGAATATTTTGGGACTCTGAATTGTTTATTAAATAATTAAATAAATAATACAAAGTGCACCAGCCTCATTTGCAAAAATATTATGAAAAAGGTCAAACTTTATTGGCAAAGTTCAAAATTTTTTTTGTTGAGCATGTTCCTTGGTCAGAAAATGCAGTTGCTGATGCACTATCAAAGTTGGCCAGTCTCCTCACTTTTAATGAGCTTGATGACATGACAATTCGAGTACAAAGATTACAAGATGACGAAGAGCTCCAAGTAAATCAAGTTGGATGGTGTGTATCCGAGGTAACCACAATCAATGATGACTGGTGCATCCCTATCATCAACTATCTCAAATTTGGTATTGAACCAGATGATCCAAATGCAATGAATTCACTAAGAAAGGCTGTTTTGCAATATACCGTGTTTGAAAATAATTTGTATTGGATTGCTTTTGATGGGCTTTGGCTTCGCTGCATTAACAAGAATGATATTTATCAGGTTCTTGAAGAGACAAACTCTAGCGAGTGTGGCACCCACCAATCTGGACGTCATTTTTATCATAGAATCAGAACATTGGGCTATTATTGGCCCACAATGGTCCAAGACTCCATTAATTTTGCAAAATCCTGTGAAGCCTGCCAAATGCATGGAAATATTTATCATATTCCTACTTCAATAATGTCTCCAGCATCGATTTCGTGACCCTTCTCTTGGTGGGGCTTTGATATTGTCGATCCGATATTTCTCCAAGTGGGCAAAAGCGAAAGCCTACAAGAGAATCTGAGTGCAAGAGGTGGTTGAATTTATCAAATAGAAAATTATCTACCGTTATGATGTCCCCTATCAAATCACCTCAGATAATGGCACACCATTCAAAAATGATAAAGTAAATCAATTATGCCAAAAGTTTGGAATCAAGCAAGTATTCTCATCGCCCTATTACCCACAAGGAAATGGTCAAGCAAAGGTATTTAACTAAAATATCATTTGAATCCTCAAAAGGACCACTGTGAAAAATAAGCAAGATTAGCACGAGAGGTTACCCGAAGCACTATGGGCCTACAAAACCACACATCGAACTGCCACGAGAGCAATGCCATATTCACTACTCTTTGGCACTAAAGAAGTTTTACCATTGGAGACCCAGTTAGCATCCTTAAGGGTTACCATCCATTCTAGGTTAACTATTGAACAACAAGCTAAATTTCGTTTCGACGAGCTTGAAGCACTAGATGAAAAGCGAATTCAAGCACGACAATGAATCGAACTCTATCAAGCACGGATGGTCGAAATATATAATAAAGTTGTAAAGCATCGCTCATTTAAAAGAAGAGATTTGGTGCTAAAGTTACGCACGGAGCTTATGGTCGGGGGCAAACTTATTGGTAAATTCGAGCCTAAATGGGAAGGGCCTTATATCATTGAGAGGTTCTATGGCAATGGCACATATGAAGTTGTTAATTGTTAGAATCAAGTCAAAGTAACTATAAATGAAAATTACTTAAAAAAATACTATCCGTAGAAGTTACAAAGAGAGTCATACATCAAAATTTTGCAAGAGAATCTCTACAGTCTCCCTTGTAGAAGGAAGGGACTCTTTCAAAACTCAGATAGAGTTCACTACATCAGCAGGAGGAACTATATACGCCCGCAACTCTTTGACCTTAGCCTCCATAGTAGAAATATCCCGACTCTCTGAATCAATTCTTACTTTCTAGAGGTCAACTTCGGCTTGAAGTTCGTTGGAGGTAAAAGTCAATAAATTTAGTCTACTTTTATCTACAAATATAGAAGAGACAATGCGACGGACCTCGGCCTGTTTGGCCGCTATGGATGCTCAAATCTCCTTGGCAATCATCTTTTTAGCTTCCATCTCCTTTGCGACCTGGAGGTTACGTTCCTTAAGTTGAGCAAGGCTATCTCTACATTTGTCAAGGTCGACTTTTGCGGACACTAGATCTTCTGCAAAAATCAAGGGTCATGCAGCAGCCTCGAGCTCACGCCAATGAGCACACAACTTCTCTAGTGAGAGTATGATGTTACCAAAACCAGAAACGTGAAGTTGGAGCCTATCCAGGACTATGGAAAAGTCTTCACAAATATCCAATACTTCGGCGACATCATTAGGAGAATCCATGTCCCTCAAAGAAGAAACGATGCATCCCTTGAATTGTGCTATTGCGCTCCTTAGGCGCTTGAGATCCCGCTGCTCTAACCGTTCCGCCCCGATCACCTTCAAAGTTGAAAAGAAATGATGCAAAGGGTTTAAGAAGATATCTTTGACATCAAGAAGCTGACGAGTCCCACTTGAGCTCACGCCAATACTAGGACCGGTTGAACTAAAGTGAAGACCACCTAAGCGACCAGGTCCTAAGGCTGAAAAGTAGAAGTCAAGATATCAGAATAGTAAGTTAACTAGGCGAAAAGTTGAAGTACAAATACTTGGTGATGTAGGAGAAACGGGCAACGGCTCTATCGGCATCGAATTCTCCTCGCTATGAACATCGTTATCAGATAATTCGACAACTAACGCGGCTATCAAAAATTGATGAGAAGAAAGCAAAAAAAATTAAAAATTAAAAAATTAAAAAAAAGGGGGGAAAGAGGGGGTTTACCTTCAAGATTCATACCCGCACCTTCTGGGTGATTACGTGGAACCTCCAAGTGGATTTCCCCTCCCGAACCAGACCCTGAATGAGAAGCTGCCTTCACAGGACTATCTTGGGCTATAGAAGGAGGAGATCGACATGCCTCGGGAGTCTGGAACCCCAAAAAATCCCTCATGAAGGTGTTATTAGAAAATATATGCCCGCTATCACAAGACCGCATCGGTTAGTCAATTTGACCCATATTTAAATCTACATGGAAGCCCAAGTGGTCACTTAGAGCATGGTCGCTAGAATCCGGTGGCACAGGGGAGTTGTTCTGTGCCTCAGCACACATTCCCTTACTTACTTCATGATCATTGGAGGAATTTATCGCAACATTCGGCTCTGCTACAACGTCCCCTTCCTCAGATGGCTCGGGTGGTTTGGAAATGGAATATGACCTTTCATCAGACTCTCATAGTATATCAACTTTAGAAGGTTTCACAGCTTCTCCTTGCTCTGAAGAATCTTTTCCTTGGGAAGGGTCTGGAAGTCCAACAATGGGAGACAAATCCCTCGTTCTCTGAATCTTTTGCTTCTCGCTATAAGTGTTATGCATTATTAATGACTTTGTAGCCTCTGAGTTGGTAGGACGATTGGGAAACCAAAAGTGACTGATTGGCTTTGGCGAATATACAATCTCGAGAAGCTTGACATTGTATTCTAAAAAAAAGAGAAAAAGGGGGGGATAGGTAAGGATAAAAGCATTAAAAAAAGAGAAGAAAAGAGAGAAGAAACATACTCCAAGTCTCCATAGGTTTTTGGTCCTTTTGAGAAGCTGCCATTTCAGCAGTTAACTCCCATAAAGTCTTCTTGGCTGGCTCAATGTCACGACGAATATACTTTTTTTCTTCCGCAACCCAGTTAGTGCAGTGAAAGCTACAACCGACAATCCTAGGGTAGGCCTTGAAGGAATCGATGTGTTGGACACAAACAGCCTCAGTCTCCTCCGCTTCTGGTTCCTTGAAGTGTCTAATCTCAAAGGGCATCACCAAGCCCAGTTCACCCCAGTTGGTAGTCAAGTCAAGGGGTTTAAAAGCCCAAAAATGAGATTTAGGGGCAACTTGCTTGACAACTTTTACCGCACAAATTCCATACCAATGAACATAATCTTGAGTTGCCTGGACTCGACGGTCAAATGAAGGAATTTCAACTCACAGGAGAACTTAACTCCCTCAAAGCGTGAGCACACCGCGAGCCAATGAAGAGGTCCGACCCCAACTTCCCTTTGATACCTTGGGATGCAGGGAAGATATGCAGAAACGTCCTGATCAAAGCCGAATTGACGGGCAAACCTATGAGGATAATACGACTCAACCTCAAAACGAGGACCATCCCTGTAAGCCAAGAGACTTGGTTGAAGCGACAACGCAAAGTCCTTCTCATCAAGGGTCAGTCCCTTAGAGGAAGATTTTGTCGACCACTTGCAAGGGGCAACCATACAAAAGAACCTATCTTAAAAAATAAGCTTGGATAAGAAGCCCGGTCATGTCTTCAAAACTATAGCTGACTAAGTTATGCTTGGCAAATTTCTTCAATATCAAATCCTGAGAAGGAAATTAGATAACTTCTTCAACTCCATAAATCTCTGGGAAATAGAATCCATGCCAGCCAAGGAGAAAATGAGCCAAGAAATAAGAAATGGCGCGCCTTGGGCCTTTCTCATTATATATAATCTGATTTAAACCTTTATAAATATCACGTAATACTTGTGGTACCAAAGCGAAGCTGTTGCCTTGAGCCATCTCGCAAGCCACATAAAAACAGACCATTTTACGAGACCGTAGGCCGAAGAGGAAGGACAAGTGACCACAGAAATCCAAAGCCACAAAAAAAGGATAAGCTCGACCTCAGGCTGTACTTGTTGTAGGCGCTCAAGGGGAAGCCACAAGCCACCTTGCCCATTGGCATGAAACTCAACAATGTTAGAAGGCCAGGTGTCATTAGATACCCATTGGTTAGAAATCCTTGACAAAAATGTCACCCCGTCTCTCGCTGTGAACTTTTCCTTCTTGGTCGTTTGATATAACTCGTCAAGAAGATCTATGATCTTTAAAGCAATCAGGTTCTTGTTGAAGGTAGAGTTTGGAGGGGTACACTCATCAAAGGGCGATCCACATACAGGGAGACCGCATATCCCTTTCAGATCCCACAAAGTAATGCTCATCTCTCCAAATGGAAATATGAAGGAGTTAGTCGTCGATGACCAGAAGCTTACAAAGGAATTGATAATGTTGTTGTCTTTCCAAAAACCCTCTCCGGTGGCTAAGATTGCATCTTTCACACCAGCGATTGTAAGCATCGCCTCATGACGAGAGACCAGATATTATCCCCATTGATTAAAGCCCAGGATGTTACCCAAGCAGCCACGGTAGACATTCGCACCCTCCTTGCATATAAAAGAATAGTCTTCTAGTTCCTTTTGCAACCAGTGAGGAGTCTCTATGATAAAATTATGGGGATTATCTAATGCCTTGGATGGGAGTAGAAAGTAACCAGAAAAGGTCTTGAGGGGATCGGTTGTAGCAACACCTTTCCCAAAGATATAACCTTCTTGGCAGTTCAAACGCTCGGTGAAAATCTTCTCTAGGATAATAAAGATTCGAGTAGAGCGACCATTAATGTCTTCCATAAGGTGGCAACGCATGGGGCTGAAGTGAGAAGGCCCGTGGAACATTCAAAGCATTCACGGCTTGCCAAGGCAGGATGCCACCCGAAATAAGAAGAACAGCCTCCACAAGGGCGACCAAAGAAAAGATCGTACTTCTTGGCACTCTGCGCAGTTTTCTTCCTCGGAACACGCTGCTTTTTCTTAAATGCCATCATTTCTTCGAGAGAGCTTTTCTTGGAAGACTTGTTTTTCTTCGAGGAGGATTTTTGTCTTTTAAACTCCTCACGGGCATATACAACAGCCTTACACTTCTTCACGAGAGAAGGTGACATCGGAGGCACTGCAATTGAAACTACTTCGGAGAAAGGAGTCACACTATCCTTTGGCTCCTCAAGGGAAGAACGCAGCTTTTTCACTACTGATTTCTCTCTTGGCGAAAGAATAGGAAATTCTGAAGAAGCCATTGCC
>JAXCLR010009924.1:0-13528 GCA_035584095.1 Annona squamosa | reverse complement strand
TCTAAAAATGATAAAACTTGGTTTATAAATTAAATATAACTAGATTAACATGTTTATAAAAATATTTTCAAAAAAAATTAAAAAAAATATATTTTCAGACCGGTCGGAAATCACCGGATTTCCGACTGGTCTGAAAAGATCATTAGTCTTTATTTAATATTTTATTTTCTTCTTTTGTAATTTTAGACTAAATTTAATGCATTTTCATTTACTGCTTTCATAGTTCAAATTTTATTTCTTCATTTCTTCAATTTCTTTCTTAGTTTAGATTTAATTTATGCTGTTATTAATTAATTGTACTTTCTTTTTTCTTTTTTTTAATTGCAAGTAAATTCTAAATAATTCAAAATCTTATCACCTTTATGTGAATTCGACTTAACTCACCATTATTTTGTGCTCTTTCCCGTATAATGTTAACTTTAATGCGTTTTGGTTATTTTAATTTAATTGCTGATCATAGTGCTCTCCACAAGCACTTGGTTTGCTTCAGGCGGGGTAAACTCTTCAAAGAGATGAATGGCTGGACATGAATAGATGGAGATGATGGATATAGTTGCTCGTATGGAACTAGAGGTGGATGATTAAGAGGAACTTCCGTTTATGAAAAAGTGCTGTCAAGTAAGGGGAAGATGGATTTGTTGGAGAGAAAAGGTATGAATATTTTTAATTTCAATGAGGGAAATAACATGAATATGCATGGATTCTATTTATCAATTATTTAAAAAATTTAGCATTGTCAAATGTCACTTGGTGAGTATATCACATACATATATATTTAATACAATTGGATGTCTAGGGTTTTACTAATGTTAATGGTATAATGAAATATAGCATATATTTGGAGGATTTAAGATGTATGAACGTTTTGAGGGTGCTTGTTTTCATTGGTAGTTGATATAAAATAATATATTATATTCAAGTAAGATGATGTCTGGGGATATACATATGATAATATTTTATTTGTTTAGTATCTAAACTATAAAAGCAGACCTCCAGATGGCTTGTAGCTTTTACTATGAAACAAATTATTTGTATATGAACGATCAAAGGGTTTGGTTTTCGTGGGTATTGTATAATATTAAATATTAGTTGTACTTTTAATCATTTGTGTTGGAGTGGACCGCAACCTTCGGGGCAAAAGGTGAAATTTTATAAAATAAATATGGACCAGAGGAGGTAATACAATATGTTATTTATAATACTTTATTCGATGGCTTACAACCTTGTAATTTTATTTTGAGGTAAATTGTAGATAATAAGATTAAGCCTCAATCCAAAAGGATTAAAGAGGAATATAATTTTTATGCATGTAAGTGGAATGAAATTAGAGTTTTTTTTATTATATGGAATTTTGGTAGTAATTTGAGATAAAATGAATTTAATTATTTTTTTGGAAGAATTTGAGAACGAGAATTTGATAATAGTTATTTGTATAATTGAGGGTTTTGACATTAAAACATATATATATTAAACGTAGAAATTATGTTAATAAATTTTTGTATATGTTTTAATTAAAATTAATACTAGATGTAAGTAGGGGTGGGAATTGAGGCGGGTCGACTCATGACCCAGCCTTGACCCCATCTGTTTTTAATAGGGTAAAACTAATATTTTTTTTTACTCAATATAGGGATGGGTAAGAAATTTTGACTATAATTCAAAAATAGGATCGGGGTTAATCGATTGTGTCCCAACCGAAAAGTCCTAACCCGCTTAGCTTATATTAATTTATTAAAACTTATAAGCCTATGTTTAAATATTATTATTATTTTCTTTCACAATTCTCACATTTTTTACAATCAACTAAATCAACATTAGAAGAATTAATTTATCAAGAAAACAATATAAGAATTAATAAGAGGAATTTGCACTTATATTTAACTCTTACGTATAATTGTATATTAAGCTACTTAATAAATTTATACTATATTTTAGCATATTTTGTTTTAAGAGTGATGTGTTTTTTAATAATAAATAAAATATTAAAGCATATAACATTTAAATTTTGTACAAATTATCTTTATGTCGGATAGGCATATATATTTTTAAAATCATCTAATTTGACTTGCATTTTTCACCCAAACCACTGTCTCAAACCGATCTGATATCAACACAAAGTTTTTCTTGGGACTTATTTAAAAAAAGTAAGGGTTTAAATAATCTTGTTCTGACCCAATATCAAATATGATCAAGCTGAATTTTTAAAAAAAGGTCAGGATTGGGCAGACCCTAACCCGGTACAGTCCGCCCCAATTCTCACTCCTAGATGTAAGCATAAAAGTGGGAATTTGAGAGAGGAAAGGTTTGGTTAGTAAATACAAGGTAAGTAGGAGTTCTGAATTGAGTTTTGAGAATTTTATACTTTTTTATGTGTGTGACGGATCTTGCTAATGGATTTTAGTTTTAGCAAATTTCATGTGGTTTATGTGATATTTATTATGTCGAGTTATTTGCAAAGTAGTTTCAGTTTGTAATGTTGATTTGTATTTGAGAAAGTATGGTTTAGCATGTCATGAGTATAATATTTGGGTTCATGAGCATGACATGAAAAATATGACTTAAAGTTAAGGTGATGGTTAAGGGCTTGCATGAATGCAATGAGAGTGATTCAGGTTGTGGGCTACCGAGTTAAAGAGAAAGTAAAGTTAAATGATTAAGTTCATGAACATAAGTAGTTGCATTATTGTATGAGCATGAACATTGATATGTTAAATGTTTATAAAAATTTTAATATTTTAATTAGTTTTTTAGTTGATTTTCAGTATTGAATAATTTTCACTTGCTTTTCTACTTACTGAGTTTGCTCAGAATCATTCTAATTTTATTATTTTTTAGTTAACAAGAAAAGTAAAGAATGTAGAATATTATTGGTCGCAATAAGTTAATGGAAGTTGGGTTAAATAGTTATTTAAATTTAAGTTCTTTTGAAGTTGAGTGTTTATATCTGGGCCATTTAAATTGGTAATACTTATGTAGTGAAATTAGATAGTAACATGATATATATTGAAGAATTTAATGTAAATCTTTATAATTATCGAAGAGATGTAATTATTAATTTAGCATTTTGCCTCGGTTTGACTGGTTTTGAAAATTTGAAGTAACAATTGCCGGTGGTAGGAAGTATGAGCTGGTAGGGCATTTCACACACATGACCAAAAAACTCCTTATGTGGTAAAGTTAGCTACATACGTATTTTTTCCGATGAAAACTTCCTTATACGAGAAGTTAATGTCGTTGCAAATTATCGAATGAAAAATTACAATGCCCGGCTTGTAGCCGGTAATCTCTCTTCCAAAATTAAGGTATCGAATTTTTATTAAAATAAATAAACGTAGAATTAATTAATTAATTAATTTTTATTAAATAAATAAATATCATCTTCAACTTTTATTTATTTATTTTCATGTTGATTTATTTATTTATAAAAATTTAATTATTTATAAATGTATTTATTTTGTATTGATTGATTTTAAATTGTTATAACATTATTTTACAAACCTATGGCTTAAATTAATATGATTAAAAAGGCATCACTGGCTGCGTTGTAAGGGCATTATAGTAATTTTATTTGATATTATCTAGATGCGGGTAAAATACTGTTTCTAGCAGAAAATATAACGAACTATAGTTAACTCTACGATGTAAGAGATTGCATGTTTGGACCAATGTTGTCAGAACCGAACCGGTAAAAGAACTGGTCTGGTTCGAACCGATTCAACCAGTTAAACAAACCGGTTCGAACCGGTGACGTCAGCATAACATATTTATGATGTCATTAATATTAAATTATTTTTAAATTTTAAATTAATATATTGATAAAATTATATTTTCATAAATCCTAAATATATATGTTACATTTTAAGAATTATAATATAAGTTCACAACATGCTGTACAAATGATTACTGGGATTAACAAATAAGCATTGCAAGGGAATCAATGCTAACACCTTTCAACATAAGAAAAACTTGTGAAGAGGTAGGACAAAGTAGAGAAGATCATAACAAGGGGGCTCTGCTGCTCTGCTAGTTGCCGAAAGCAGGCGCTACTCAGTTCGATTGAGAATGAATATAGCTCAATCCGACATCCACAGAAACTGCTTGGTTGGCCACAAAAACAAGATGTCCTCTCATCAAACAAACATCTTGGTCATCCTCTCTGCTGCTACTAATCAAACAGAAACAAGAACTGGATCATGCAGTTCCTAGCTGGTATTTAAATTTCCAACTCAAATACTTGTTCCCTTCAAAGCATAATGCCAAAACTGCGATTTGATGGGACTTCAATGGATAGCTACCGTGGACGAATGCATGAATGAGGATTCTAAAGTGTGGAGATATAAAAGCGAGATACAGATCTGGCTGGAAGAATAAAAGAAATGAATAGTAGTGATTCCAGTGTATTGACAATATTTTGGATCAAGTAAAATAGCTCCTAATGAGTGTCTCCTTTCTTCTATATTCCCACGCTAGCCACTTGCATTCTTTTTTTTTCAGGGATTGTTTGATTGGAAAAGCCGAACATGATGTGGGAAAGACAAGAAAGAAAACATGAGTGATTATATAGTTACGATGTGTTTTGATATAATGTTACAGTTGAGAAAAAAATTGTAAGGAAAACGGAAAATTATGGAGATTGGGGATGGGATGGAATTGTCTAAATGGAACAAGCACTTTTATCGTTCCAATTATCCGAAAACCTACTTTTTCCCTTTTTTTCATTTTCCATACGATTCAATCTCATCATCTATGTACTTTCTCGATACAACAATGTGTTTTTTCATCCCATCTCATTCCATTCTCCGTGGCAGTGCACTTGTTAATCAGAGGGTACATGAGAGGAGCCTCAAAGAGCACGCCAGATCCATGGTGGGGGGTCGCCGATATGGGCAATAGGGGGTTGCCGAACGCAGAGCAGGGACGGGCCGACTGGGCAGCAAGGACGGAAGGAGCCGACTGGTTGTGTGCTGCTCTATTGCTGCAGTAACGATTTAGCTGGCGACCGGAGCAGCAGGGACGGGAGCGGCTGGAGGAGGAGGAGAAAATGGCAGCGATGTAGAGTAGGGATGGGAGCAACAGGGTGGGCGACTGGCGGTGTGCAGCTGCTATTGCGCCGTTGCCGCCATGACGATTTCTCAGACGATGGATCGATTATGGCCGATCTCTGAGACGATGGGAAGGGTTTCCAATTTCGTCGAAACTCGAAAGGGGGAAGATGCAAAAATGAAAAAGGCTAGCGAAAGGTGGGCGCAACACTGGCAGCGGGTCTTCCATTTCTGGGCTTTTTAAAAAATATATCTTTGGTTCAACCGACCGGTCGAATACGGTTCGACCATCCATTCCGGTTGAAACGCTGGTTCGACGGTTCGAACAATTTTATGCATTCGAACTGAACCATATACAATCGAACCGGGATTTGGACCGGTTCCCGGTCGGACTAGTCGGACCGGCCGGTCCGGTCTGGTTCTTACAACACTAGTTTGGACATGACAATGGGGTTACTCCATTGCACGACACACAGGTTACTCCCTATATTTAGCCCTAGTCATGAGAATTAGGATGGACATTGCTAATGACTAGAAAAGTTTACTTCAATTTAAAATATTAGCTCTAGTCATGAGAATTGGGATAAACACTATTGATGACCAGAAAGTTTACTTCAATTTAAAATATTATTTTACTAGTACTGATTACTAGTAAAGTTTACTTCAATTTAAAATAGTATTTTACTACTACCAGGTGGACTTTAATTTTATTTGATTGATATTATAGATACTGTGATATTTGATATTATAAATCAGTCTCATTCATAACCTTCATCAGAGAGTAGGGGTGCAACTCGGGCTTATGAAACTTGAGCTCACTTCAATCTTTTTTTTTTTTTTTTTGCTAGAGCACCAAGGCCTCAATGGCATCATCAAGAGATCGGAATCGAAACCCCGTGGGTGGGCATAAAGCCCTAATGAGCAGCCAACTGCCCTATGGGCAGGTTCGTGGGTATACCTCAATCTTAACTCTAACTTTATTTATTAAATATTAATCCTAATCCTATCCCTATTTCTAATACCTAAATCCTAACTCTATTTTTAAAAAATCAGGTTCGAGTTGAGTTTCAGGTTGAAATTTATAGTATAATAAGTTTAATGTTTCATATAAAAATATAATAACAATAAATAATTTAAGCAAACATAATGATATATAATCAAACTATAAACCTTTAAAAAATATAGCAATATAAAAATATTTTTAGAAAAAATTTAACATAAAGAACAAAACAAAGAAGAAAATTAATGGATGTAAAGATAAATTATGGGAATAAAATATAAATGTAAATGAAAATAATACTCTATTTATAATATAATTATAATATGTCAAAAATGTATTCAATATAAATAACATAAAATATAAAAAATATAAAGAAATATTGTTTAAAGATTATGTATATAATATATTTTATAATAAATAATAAATGGAATATCGAACTCAAGTTTACATAAACCCTAACTCTATTGTATTTACAAATCAGGTTCCTCGGGTTTGGATTTTGAAAAAGCATGTTTTAATACCGTTGGAAATACGGTTCGGACTAAACCCGACCCAAGTTGCGCCCCTACCATGGAGAGACATCTTCAAAATATCTTCATACCCAAGGGGCCCAACAGTAAACACCCCAATTACTAAAGAGACAAGTGGGAAAGGGATACAAAACCCACGATAATAATTAAAAATATTAACTCTACTCGATTAAATGAAATAGAAATTTACGTAAATATATAAAACAGTAAAAAATATTATACATATGACACTGTAGAACAAAAATTGTGATAAATTATATATAATTATGACTTAGATTTAATATGTAAATATATGTTAATTTTTAAGATTGGTGAAATGATCAATTTTGCAAATAATTATATTTAATAGAAATTTTAAGACAAAATTTATTAAAATTATAAAATAATATCATTACAGTTTATATTATAAATTTAAAGTATTAATATAACAATTGTGATTTATTGTTACTGTAATTAATTAATTTAAACTAAAAATACAAATTTATTGACTTCAAGTGAAATCGATGTAAACAAACAATTTAACAAATATTTACATTGAACAAAAAATATATAGAAAATTTCATGTTATAGAACACCTCTAAATATGTACCCTCATGTTATATCTCCTGTAAATTTTCTATCAAAATTTAATTTTTGTTTAATTTATTTGTAATAGATACCTTTTTGAGAGAGGGGAGGGACAGAGGAATCCAACAAATTCATTGCCAAAAAATTGTCTGTACAAAGTTTTTCAGTCACAGCTTGGGGTGGAACGCCCCACCACAATAGATGGTCCGAAGTTGAGGCCGAGACCATATCAGCTAGGGAGTGCGCGACGGCATTTCCCTGCCTTAACACATGATGAACAGAAAAGAACTCATACATAGTAAGAATCGACCTAATTTCATCAATAATGAGACCCGTCGGGGACGAGATAGGTTCCTGGTTGGATAAATAATTGCATAGCAGTAAAGAGTCGGTCTCAAATTGCACCTGTGTGATGTTAAGTTGAGTAGCCCATTTGATTTCCAAAAAAAAAAGCAGTCACTTCAATAAGTAATGGCTCCCTCGCCCCATACCGCTTCCATCCACTTGTTGCAATATATGAACCCCTTGAATCTCTAATCACTGCAGCACACCCAAATCCGTCCCGATCCATTAGACATTGGGCATCCATGTTTATCTTGACAAAACCCTAGGGTGGTTTGACCCATCTGGTCACGTGTCTTGATCAAAAGACCCCTTTTGCACCATCATTTTTGTCGTTGGGTATTGATTAAGATACTCCGTGCACCATGCGACGGTTCCAGCGATTTGTGGTTGAGCTCCCTCCTCTTAGAGCTTGTTGTGAAGAAACCAGACCCGCCAGCAACATAGGATGAAGAAGGTCAGATCATCATGCCTCTTGTCACACACGCAGGCCTCGAAGACATCCATGACCGTTAGTCTGAGGGGGTCCACTTTAGCGGCCCCTCTGCATATATCTCTGGTCGCTTCACACCTGAGGAAAAGATGGTTTGCATCTTCAGTTTCCTTCCTGCAAAAAATGCAACGTAAATCAATTGCAATTTCTCTGTGATTGAGATTTACAAGGTGGGGAGGACATCCTTTGCCAGTCTCCATCCAAAAAATAGTAATTTTTGTTGGGAGCTGCATTCGCCAAATTTCCCTATAGATCCCCGAGTGTTCACGGGAAGCGTTCCCAGAACATTACTTTCTATATGTTGACTTGACCGTATAGGCCCCATTGGGTTCATGAATCCAGAACATGCAGTCCTCCACTGGTTCCCTCGGGAGGGGGATCGAGTTGACCTCCGACCAACGATCCTCGCCCAGAGCTGCAACCACGAACTCCCTTTTCCATGATTTGGTTGCACTATCAATGAGATGGCTCACCGTCATGTCCTACATTGATAATGGAAGAGGTCCTGCTTTGTGTACTTTGGACTCCAACCAGGTATCGCAGAAAACTTTCACCAGGTCCCCCTTGCCAATCTGCCATCTGCAGCCCGTCTGGATTACATCTCTTGCTTTCAGGATACTTTTCTAAGTAAAAGAGTTCGATGGTTTCTCTTTGCAGCTCCATATGTCCGTATTCGGGAAGCATCTGACCTTTAAGACTTTATGACAGAGGGAGTGATTAGACGTGACTAGTCTCCATACCTGCTTGGTAAGAAGGGCGCAGTTAAATTTGTGGAGGTCCCTGAACCCTATTTCTCCAACACACTTGGGCTTGCACATTTCCTTCCAAGTCACCCAACTTAGCTTCCTCTTTCCATCCTTCTCTCCCCACCAGAATTTGCTGAGCATAGCATTGATGTCGTTACAGAAAGATTTGGGCATTAAAAAATGCTCATTGCATATGACGGTATTGCCTGAGCAACTGCCTTGATTAGCACCTCCTTCCCACCACCCGAGAGCAGCTTGCCATTCCAACCTCGAATGCGTTTCCAAATCCGATCCTTGATGCCCTTGAAGAAATCCGATTTGGATCTCCCAAGCCACGTCGGGAGTCCCAGGTATTGGTTCAGATCTTGCCCAGTAGAGCCTAAGAGCTGAAATAACTGAGTTATGGAGTGGTACACAGTGTTTGGATTGAAAATAACAGCTGTTTTGTCTACATTTATCATTTGACCCGAGTGGCTAGCATATCGGTTTAGCACTTCGAGTAGGCACCTGACATCCCACTCCGTCGCCCTCAGAAAGATGATGGCGTCATCTTCGGAAAGCAAGTGGGAGATCGTCGGTCCATTTGCCTTGAGTTGAATACCGTGAAGAACATTACTAGCAATAGCCTGATGAATAAGCCCCGATAGCCCCTCCGCACATAACAAAAAGAGGTAGGGGGATAGTGGGTCACCTTGTCTCAAGCCTCTCTGGGGTTGGAAGTATGGAGATTTAAAGCCGTTGATATTCACCCTGTATGAGACAGTTGAAATGCAGCTCATGATCTAATTCACCCACACCGGGCAGAAATTCATAGCTGTCATAACCTGCTTTAGAAAGTTCCATTCCACTCTATCATATGCTTTAGACATGTCCAACTTGATAGTCATCTCATTCTTTCGTCCCATTTTCCTCCTGTGGATGGAGTGGATTGCTTCGTAAGCAGTTAGCATGTTATCAATAATCAACCGTCCCGGGACGAATGCACTCTGTTCTTCCCCTATGACTTCGTGGAGGACTATCTTGAGTCGATTAGCCAGGACTTTAGCCAAGACTTTGTATGTCATATTGCAAAGACTAATTGGCCTGAAGTGAGAGAGGTTTTGGGCCCACGCCTTTTTCGGAATCAAGACCAGTGTGGTGGTGTTGAGATCCTTTATGAGCCTTTGCATTTGGTTCGAGTCTCTTTCCTCTATGAATGTCTTGTACCATTTGGTTATGTTGCTACCCATAATGTTCCAGTGCCTTTGGTAAAACCCCGTCAATAGCCCATCTGGCCCGGGTGCTTTGATAGGCCTCATGCCCTTTACCGCCTTAATTACCTCCTCAGGCAGAATTGGCCTTGTTAGAATTTGCCTATGATCGTTAGAGATTCTTCTGGTAATAACGGACTCCAACCATGGCGCCTCTGAGTGAGAAGATGATGAAAAGACCTCGAAGAAATTCCTGACAGCCATATCCAAGATTTAGTCCTGCTCTCAGACCCAATTACCATTCTGGTCCCTTAACACCTCAATGGTGTTAGTTCTTCATCTATTGGAAGCAGCCCGGTGGAAAAAATCAGTGTTCCTATCACCTTCCTGAAGCCAGTGAGTCTTGGCACGCATCCTTCATACTTGCTCTTCATCCTCCAATAAAAGATTGATCTGGAGTTTGATTTTTTGAATGGATGCATCCCTTCGATCACTTGGGTCGTCGCGAGAGAGGGCTTCGACCTTTCTTTGATTCTGCTCAATCCTTTTCCGAAGATTTCCCCTTTTTCGTCGATTCCAAATGGAAAGTTCCAATGCAGTCCGTTCAGATTTCCAGCATAGCTCTTCATCAATTTTCATCGCCATCGTGGGCTGAGCCTCCCAAACTTGGTTTACAATTCTAGTGGCTTCTTCATCCCTATTCCAAAATAATTCATAGCGAAATTCTCTTGGCCGTTTCCTTCTGTCGAAATTGGACTCGAGAACCAGTAGTAACGGACAATGATCGGAGGTTGGGGTCTGTAAATTGATAAGTTTTGCATGAGGAAACAAATTAAGCCAAGATGGGGTGGACAATCCTCTATCCAGTCTCGCTTCAACTCTGTCTCGTCCTCTTCTGTTGTTTCTCTATGTCATTGGCGCGCCAGTAAATCCCAAATCAAGAAGATTGCAGCAGTCCAAAGCGTCACGAAAGCGATCCAGTTGGGCCTGAGAACGAGATCTTTCGCTATTGTATTCACTGTGATCCATCACCTCATTAAAGTCCTCAATCACAAGCCAAGGATCCGTGCATTCTAAGCTTAGTTGCGTGAGAATGTGCCAACTCTGGTACCTCTGATGAGCTTCAGGATGTCCATAAAACCCCGTAAATCGCCGGCCGCAAAAATTTGCATCAATGTGATTGTTAGAAAAGCTTCTGATACTGGCAGCTTTGTTGTGGTTCCATAAGAGTGCCAAGCCTCCCCTCCTACCCTGAGGCTCCACGGCAAAACACCCTTCAAAATTAAGTCTTCTCCGAATTCCTTCCATCTGTTGGGAATAGCATTTAGTTTCACAAAGGAAGACCAAACAGTGAGCTTTTTTTCTGACTAAATTAAGGAGAGACCGAACTGCCCGAGGGTTCCCAAGCCCTCGGCAATTCCATGCAAGTAGGGCCATGTTAGGTGAGACGGGGCTGCGTCCATCCCGCAGCCTCCGCCTCTCCCGTATCGGAACTCCCCAAGCTCCTCCATCGTTTCTGTACTTCCATCTGTGCCACCCAATCATTAGTTCTGCCCCTTTTTAGAGGATATGTCATTTGAATATCCCGTAGTTTCCGCTTTT
Organism: Annona squamosa; assembly: GCA_035584095.1. Lineage (NCBI taxonomy): Eukaryota > Viridiplantae > Streptophyta > Magnoliopsida > Magnoliales > Annonaceae > Annona > Annona squamosa. The sequence goes on along the minus strand of JAXCLR010009924.1, from coordinate 2,016 downwards.
CCTTTTGGCTCCTTAGTCTAGCCCTCTTCTTCCATCTACCCTTCTTTTCCATAGGTCTCCACGGCCCTCGACCAAACCCGTTGCTATCATCCATTTGCCACACATGGACTTCAACCAGCCCCTCATCCTCCCTTCCACTCATATGCTTGCCAACATCCTCACTTTCCCCTAACACTTTGTTTGGACTCCCTCCTCTCATCCCCATTTGTTCTTCTTCAAGTATTGCTTTATCTAAATTCAGGTGCATCCCCTTCCCCCACTGCCCCTTGCTGGGATTGGATTGACAGCCACCCCCTGCATCGCCGTCCAGTGACAGTGAAAGGTCAGGTTCCGTAGTGCATACAGCAAGCCTCTGATCCATCAGCTGTTGGATACCAGGGGAAAGTAGTTCTCGTGGCATGTCATCCCCTTCTAGGCCCGTTGGGGTCCTTGACTGGTTCTGCACTATAATTTAGATTTAAAATATAAATATATGTTACTATTTGGGATTAGTTAAATAATCAATTTAGTAAATAACTACATTTAATAGAAATTTTATAATAAAATTTATTAAAATTATATAATAATATTATTATTACAGTTTATATTATAAATTTAACATATTAATATACTAATTATGATTTATTGTTACTAGAATTAATACATTTAAAATAAAAAATATAGCCAATATATCCATAAAATCTTAACAAAGTGGTATAATTTTATATAAATAATGACCATAAAAATTTGATAATTTTCAAAAAATATATAGGATAATCCTCGAATTAAATAACGTAGGGTAAAATAATGAAACTAAAACAAAAATACAAGTGAAAATAATGAAAGTGAAATAAAAATAAATATTAAATTGAATTTAATTAAAAATTAAATTAGTTAATTATATGTACCAAAACTATAATTTATATTTAATTTATGTTTAATATTTAAACGTTAAATTTAAATAATTATTTTATAGGCCTCATTAATATGACCTTTATAAAAATATAAAATCCTAGTTTTTATTTTAAATTTAAATTTAAACGTTCATATTCTTTTGCTGTTAATGTGTGGGTTATAATTGCATGAAAATTTTTAATAATAAAATAAAAATTTTAATAAAAATAATATTACATAAACCTATCTTTTACCAAATCTCATGGGCCCACTTCTACAAAACATCTCTTTTATATGAGCCTAATCTTGATAGTTTATAAAAAATTCACTCAATTTATTATATTTAACATCATTTATATTATTCTACAAATTCTTTTATTCGTTTAGATAATTTCTATAAAAAATTTGTATTAAATAATTAAAAACTAAATAAATATAAAGCTATAATTAAAAATATTAACTAATTTAAATTAAATGAAATAGAAATTTACGTAAATATATAAAACTGTAATAATTATTATGTATATGACGCTGTAAAACTAAAATTGTAATAAATTCTATATAACTGTAATTTAGATTTAATATATAAATATATGATACTTTTTGGGATTGGTTAAATAATCAATTTAGCAAATAACTATATTTAATAAAAAATTTATAACAAAATTTATTAAAATTATAAAATAATATTATTACAGTTTATATTAGAAATTTAATGTATAACTATAATAATTGTGATTTATTGTTACTAATTTAAAATAAAAATATAAATTTATTTACTTCAAGTGAAATTAATGTAAAACTATTAATTTAATAAATATTTACAATGAACAAAAAATTTATAGAAAATCTTCATATTATAGAACACCACTAAATATGTGCCCTCATTTTATATCTCCTGCAAATTTTCTAACAAAATTTGAGTTTTTCTATAATTTTTTCAAAATGGGTACTTTTTTGTGAAATCATAAATTTACAGGGATTTTTTGTAAAATTTTCTGTCCAGAGTCAAAACGGCTACAGTAGTCAAAATTGGTCAAAATTGCGACAGTAAATTTCTCCAATAAAATATTACCATTTATTCTTTAACATTAAGTTATTATATAAATATTTAAAAATATAAATATTGTGTTTTTGAACATA
>JAXCLR010009923.1:0-13535 GCA_035584095.1 Annona squamosa | reverse complement strand
TTCCTTTTTTGTCTTTTATGATTAAGTTAATCCAAAGTGATTAACTTAACATATTCCTTAATCCCACATTTACTATTTACATTTTACTATTCATGTGCACTATTCATCCGAATTTCATAATTATTTTAATCTCTATTTTCACATATTTTGTATTCATGAATGTATATTTTTCAAATATATTACCTAGGGTTTATAACCCTAGGGTTTTATACACGTGTCTAAGATTGATGTTTCACACATCATTGGTGCCCGAACCTCAAAGGCTACATGCCATTGTTTCTACTTATTATCTATGTATTGAGTTGTTGACAATTGCAGGAGAAGGTATTACAAGTGGAAACCAGAAAATGGCCTGCCATTGTTATTTCGCTACTTGCAAAAGGAAGCAACCTGCGAACTCCACATTGCCCTTCAATGAGATCAAATCCACAGTAGCTGTCAAAGTAGGAGATATCATATCGAAGCATGTCATAATAGGTACATCAATTGACACCTCTTTTTAAAATACTTTGATAAACCTCTTTTATACCAATGTTGACATTTTTACATGGAATGCCCTACCATTAACAAGTTTGCACCCATCCATACCGAATTATAAACTAAACACAGACTCAGAAGTCAAACCAATAAAATAAAAGACAAGAAACTTAGCATCTAAAAGGTAGTGACTAATTGCACAAGAAATAAGCAAGCTTTTATCCGCCCACTTCATTAGAAAAGTTCAATACCCCTGTGGTTGTCCAAGGTACTCTTTGTACCAAGGCCTAATGGCAAATGGTGCATGTATATAGACTACACCAACTTGAATAAAGCTACCCTAAAAGATAGTTACTTATTACCTAACATTAACCAATTAATTAATTCAACTATAGGCTATAGTATTTTTAGTTTTACGAACACCTTTTCTGCATATCATCAAATAAAAATGGCCAAAGAAGATGAAAAAATCTCTTTTATTACCCTCGAAGGAACCTACTATTATATCAAAGGGTAGTAAATAAGATTTTTGCACTACAAATAGGCAAAAATATGAAAATCTGTGTTAATCACATGGCAATAAAAAGCAAAGATCCAATATAACATATAACAAATCTAGTAGAAACCTTCGGCACTCTTTGACATTTTGACATGAAATTAATCCAGAAAAATGCATATTTGGAGTAATCAAAGGCAAATTCTAAGGAGTTATTATTTTAGAGAGGGCATTGAAGTAAATCCTACCAAGATAAAGGCCATAATGAATATGTAAACACTAAAAATAAAAAAGCATAGAAAAACTCATAGGACGCCTCGCCGCACTGTATAGATTTATTCCAAAATCTACTGATAGGTCTTTGCCCTTCTTCAAGATCCTTAGAAAAATTGAAGACTGCAAATGGACGTTATAATGTGAATCTACCTTTCAGGAGCTAAAGTATTATCTTTCAAAAGCGTCCTTGCTAATTAAGCTAGCTATAGGGGAAACTCTTTCCATTTATTCATCAGCTTCAATTAACACCATTAGTATTGTACTAGTGGAACAAATAATGAGATCCAGCATCCTATACATTACATTATTCAAATGTTGCATGATGTAGAAACCCATTATTCTTTGTTAGAAAAATAACTTTTTGCATTTATGATTACTTCAAAGAAATTACATCACTATTTTCAAGCTTATACTATCATTGTTTATATTAACTACCCTTTGCAACAGCTTTTACACAAGCCTGACATTTCAGGAAGACTAATGAAATGGGCATTGGAGCTGTCACAATTTGACATACAATTCCAATCCCTCAAAGTAATAAAAGGATAGGTCCTTGTTGTGTATTAGCATAATTTACAAGTGCCCCCATTACAAAGAAGGTGACAACACCCCTCTTTGCTTTGATGGAATTGAGCACCATGTTGCGACAGACACTACCACACCTATGGTGGGATAATGGGAGCTCTATACAGATGGAGCATCCAACAAAAAGGGTAGTGGAGCTAGTCTCTTCATACTTACATCAGACAAAACTAAACTAAAAGTTGTCATTCAATTTGCATTCAATGCCTCCAACGTCTTTGAATATAAAGCCCTTTTCCAAGGATTGAATATCGCGTCCTCTCTTAAGGTAAAATGTCTTAACGTTTTCTTCGACTCTAATTTAGTGGTCAATTAGGTTAAAGAAAACTTCGAAATAAAGAATGATGACATGATCTCTTACACTCAACTTTGCAAAAACCTTATTAATCAAATTAGCCATTTCTCCATTCAGAAAATACCCCAACAACAAAATACTTATGCCAATACTTTAGCCAAATTAGCCACCAACACTTCATTTAAAACATCGATACCCAGTTGCTATCTAAAATAGCCGAGCATTACCCATTGCCAAATTAATAACATAGACATATCTCGTCCTTCATGGAAAGATCCTATTATACAATTCCTCGCCAATAACCTTCTACTCAACTACGACAAAGAAGCGAAATGCATAGGAAAATAAGCATTTCACTATACAATTATTGATGGAGAACTTTACCGAAAATCCTTCTCTACTTAGTTGCTTCGTTGTGTCCCACCCATCGAAGTACCTACTATTTTGAAAGAACTCCATCAAAGTTGTTGCAGCAACTACTTAAGATAGTATACATTAGCACACCAAGTCCTCCGTGCAGGATTTTTCTAGCCCTCCATCCAAAAAGATGCAAAAGACTTCGTCTACAAGTATGTTGCATATCAAAGGTATGCCTTATTTTCCCATATCCCTAATACCCCTCTGCAACACATTTTTAAAGCATGACTTTTCAAACAATGGGAGATAGAGTTAGTAGGACATTTGCCTATTGCCCCCTAGAAATCTCAAATTCATAGTTGTTGTCATTGATTACTTCTCAAAATGGGAAAAAGCTAAAGCCCTTAGCTCTATTACCTCTATTTAAATGATCACTTTTATATCGGACCAAATAGTATGCCAATTTGGCCTACCCCAAACCATCATCACAGACAACGGAAAACAATTCGATTGCCAACACTTAAGGAATTTTGCACTGACAATAACATACAACACAAATTTTCTTCCGTTGCATATCCCCGATGCAACAAACAAGTTGAATTCGAAGAATTAATAGGACCCTCAAATAGGCCCTACAAAAAGGTTACATGGATAACACACGAACTAGGCAAATGTCTTGCATAGTGTAATTTGGGCTTATAACACATCCTTTAGAACAACTACAGGGCAAACCCCTTATAAGCTAGTATATGGCATGAAAGCAATTATTCCTTTCGAAATTGCCCATTCTAACTATCATGTTTCTCAAATACCTCTAGCAGCTAACGCCGAACTACAAAATGAAAATCTAGACCTCTTACAAGAAATTGGAGACAATACTGCACAAATGCTTAGCTTGTATCAACACCAATTAGCCAGTCATTTTAACAAAAAAATAAACAAAAAAGCTCATCTAGTAAGCAATTTAGTCCTACGAAAAGCAATCTTTTCCTTAAAATACAATCATCATAAATTCTCTCTAAATTGAGACGACCCCTTTTGTATAATAGATTGTTTCACAATGGGTCATACGAATTAGAAATAATGGAAGGACAACCAATACCTAAGGTATGAAACACTCAACATTTGACATATTTTCATGCATAACAAATAATCCAAATGACCTCGGAAGAAAGGCTTCAATAGCCCAATCATATCAAAACGGTCCAGGGACCTCTGCAAAAGGGCCTCAACGGCCCCATCACATCAAAATAGTCCAATGACCTTCGCAATGGGATTACAACATCCCATCGACTAGCAAAAGGGTCCACTGACCCAAAACAAACCAGGACAACTATAGTCACATGCCACATCAAGCCAATATGGTTTGAAAATCCAAAATAAAGAAAATGTAACACCTCTCTGAGCTACAAATCCAAACAAAGAGACATATAGTCTCAATAAAATCTAAATCAAAACAAAAGGATATCAACAAAGTAAACTAATACTATTCCTACAACAACATATTCTCGTAGCATCCATAGGCCCATTGCCCACACTAAATTTTTTTTTTATGAACCCTCAAACCCTATGTCTTCCTCCTCTTCCTTGCTTTCTGAAATATCATAGCCACCAATCTTTGAGACATCAAAACCTGCAACCACATGCACTACCTTGTCGATACAAACATTGAACCCTTTTTAATAACACTGTTTCCTAGAGTCCAATCACTTTTGTTCAAATTCATTTTTTCTAAATTAACGATGCTTGCTTAGACTTTTCCCTCTAGGATAGACCCTCCTACATTTCACACTGATCCCTTTTACTACAATTCTTGGCATTGACGGCATGTAATGTCTCCTTGCAATCAGCCATAATGTTCATTTACGCAACTAGGGCACTATTTATACTTGATTAGGCCTGCTGAACCCCTCCAACCTTATGTACTCTCTTCACCATCTCACGATAATGAGTTTCCGTCAAGATCAGAGAACCAATACCATCAACATACTTGTTTTTTCAGTCGATCAAAAGTTTTGTCGAATTCTAGTCCCTCCCCTCTCCCCCCCACCCCTATCTTTTTCGCTCTCATTTGGTAAAAAGGAACCTCATAATACCTTCGAATAGACTCCTTCATCCTCCAGTGATGATGTGGAGCAAACTCTCTATGTGGGCACAAGCATAACATGCTTACTATTAGATAAACTATTATTCACATCATTTTCCTAAATTTTTAAGCCCTTTTCAGTAATGACCCCCTCCTTAACTCCCTACTCAAGCACATCCTGCCCCCTTTCCACGTCTACCCCCTCGACCACATCTAAAATTCTTTCCTCCACCTCTATTGGCTTGTCTAACACTAACACTTCACTTGTCTCTGAAGACTGTGCTCTCTTCTTCAATCTAGGCCACCTCACTGCCCTTTTCACCACCATCTCCACATTAGGTTCTCCAATGAACTTTGAAACCTTCTCCATCTCCTCATCCTTACCCTCTGACTCTAATATAACTCCATAAGCTAGCATTTCCTGCCTCAATACACTTACTGGTCTTTCCAGCAAGCCAGACAACTTGTTTACAACCCAAGTTTCAACATCATTCAACAGCACAACCTCACCAGCTGGACTAGGGTTCCAATCCACAAGAACCTCCCAATCCCCCTCCATCAACCGAACATATAAAAACCTACCCTTCCAGCCTCTATACACAGAAGCTACTTTTCCAATTAATTTCATTGCCTTGACCGCAGGCATGAAATTGTAGAACCCATATTCGCCTAAGTTCATCAATATTGCAAACTAGGAAAACACTTTCTGATTCATCAAAACACTATGCTTCTTTTCTAGCATTTCAAATACCAAGATCCAGTTCCACCTATTTGGAATAGATTGCACCAGACAAATATTATACAAATGTAATATTTCCTAAGCAAAACCATATATAGACAACCAAATGCCTACTCTAAATATATCTTTGAAGATAGCCATCGAGCCCTCTAGATGACTCTGGTTTAACCTATCATCTACGAAGGGAATGATAATTGCATACCTTTTCTGCAGATAATTGGAGCCCTGATTTGAGCCTCCTGCAACTCGTATCCTGCAAACCCTGAGATTAGTGTCTACAGTGGATCAATTCGAATAGATGCTGTTTTTAGACTTCACCATTTGAGGCCCTTTACACCCACCTTCCATTGTCGCAGTACTGAGAAGATAAACTCAAAGAACGAACACTACCATAAAAGAACCCTTTTTTCACCACACTCTCTCCAATAAATAATCGACATTAAACTATTGTATAAACTTGATAAGTAAAAAATAAAGCCACCGAAACGCGACCTTATACCATATTAATAATTCATTGACAGGACACAACACTCAAGATAACCGATACAGGCTTTTAATATTTAAATTTAAAACGCATCATCTACCTATTAACACTATCTTTTCCTACCTACAACTGACAGGACAAAGACTATAAGAAAAAGGGTGGACGCAAAGGGTTGGAGGGGAGGGGACTATTGTAGAGGCTTGGTCAAACCCACCTTACACGTGTCCTTACCCCATGATCCATGCTGCCACTACCTCCCAAAGGAACTATACACTATTAACATCCCACCAAAATTTCTAAAATCAAGGGATCACAATTAATGACCAAGTTGCCTTATAAAAAGAGTCAACACCAAAAAGAACTTGGGACATCAATCATTACCACAACTCTACTACTTTTCAAACTCTCTTGGATTCTTATCCAAAGATCAATTCTACTTTCTCCCCAGAAATCACTAGATTTCCCAACCTAATCAGAAAATCATGGTCATAAACCCAATACACATGTAAAGGTCCATTTTGAACTTCTACGATACGAGTGTTATTAATTGTAGGTCAAATTTTATTATATTTGAAATTAGTGGTAAATTTTAAAGATAAACATGTAGGTTTTGGGGCACTACGTTGGTGATGATCGGCGAAGAAATTTAGCAAAAGATGAATAGGGGCAATAATTTTATAGACTCTAGCCGAATTCAAAGGAGGACGTCTGAAAAGATTGCTACTGCTAAAAGAATCAATGGGAGTATGGTTGCCAAAAGTCCAGATATACTTCCATTTTCTTCTCATTGACCATTTAAAAATTTGAATTTTTGCATCAAAAGATAATTGCAGTAGATAAAGAACAAATGAGTTTTGGGTGTGTTACCGAATTTGGTTAGAAAACATGATATGGGTTTGCAAACAATTTGGATCTTTGGATCAATCTGATGCTAATCTTTTTGGATGGCGATGTTGGATTCCACGGTTGCCTGCACATGACCGGATTTTTAAGGAAGAAAGAAGATGATGGATGCTGTCAACAAGATGGGAGATCTTCGATGCTGCAGCTCTATGCTGCCAGAAAAGAAGCATAGTTCGGTAGTCTTGAGGGTTTCTTGCCAATTGATCGGTTGTTTCGATCATCAGATTGAGGACTGCCGCCGGCAGATGAGGGGTTACATAAGGGGCATCCATGATGTCCTAAGCTGAAGATGATGGGGTACCAAATTTTGGTGTTCCGGCGATGTGTGCCAATTGGAGTACATTCAGCACTTGTATAATAATCCAATATATTAAAGCATCATGTAATTTTGATTCAATTGTTTTGACAGGCCAATAAATCACCACAAATTATTTCATCATATTCGGTTTTATTTTATTTGCGTAATTCCATTTTATCTCAAAATAAATAAAATTCTTTTATTTTATGCCTCAAAATAAATCTATGATGCTCCCATTTTATACCCCATATTTTAAGATACGGGTGTAACAGTTCAATTCAAAAAAACTATTATGAAAATATGTAAATTACGAATATTTTACGATATTCTTATAATATTATTGAGAAATAAATTTTAAATTTTTTTACCTGTGAATTTTCAAAATATGAAGATAGAAAATAAATTTACTTAATGTTTTGAATATTCTTAAAATATTTTTATTTTAAATTGTTTTTATTTTCTTTGAACGATGTTACATAACGGATCACTGGGCCCTACCAGCAAGGGGATGGTTTAAAATAAACATGAATGCGGGATTGAGAAGATAAGTTCTTGGTTGCTAGATGCTGGGCAAATAAGGGAATCATTAACCTGCTGATAATGGAATTCACAGCCAGATTACTTGGTTTGATCTGAGTGAAGGAGTTGGGTATTAACAATGAAATGGAGAATGACTCCCTAATCCTGATAAACTCCATCCCGAATGAAAAGAAGACGAAGACCCCTTTGGATGTCATTCTAATGGACATCACTGAGTTGGGTAAAGCCTTCAATAGTATTTCCTTTTACCAGGTTTTGCGTAGCTCAAATCAGGCGGCACACATGGTCGCCAAATAGGCAACTACCAATGGTGGAATTCATTTTGCTTGGTGGGACTAGCCACCAGATTGCATCGATGATATCCTAAAGAGGGACACTCATGTTAGGACTCTTTCTTGTAGTCGGCTGCCCAGGCCATCTCTCTCTCCCCTAGGGGGAAGACGGGGTGAGGCAAATGCAATTTTTTGGTGCTCATTTTTTTGTCTGAATACGTATAGGGTGTATTCTTAACAAGAAATTGCGCCCTCAGATACGGCAAAACCATATAGATACCCTTTTGACAATTTCCTTAAGGGGTATGAAAATTTCTTTTCTATACAATTTTCTTCATTTTTAATCAAAAGTATAAGATTCATTTACTCACAACTGTCCATATACAAATTGTTTTTTAGGATGTACATATACAAAAAAAATTAACAATGATTTTCGGTGGACATCTTCATCGGGATCTTTCATTTTCCACCATTGTTGAAGCGAACTCTACCAATAAAATGAGCTGTCTAATTGCCAAAACTCATGACATGAATTTAATCAATTGGTTTTAGATAGGATGCTTGGCAACTGACGTCGTGCATTAGCACTCCCACTAATGGTAGAACGGGACATTTATGAGTAATGAAACTAACCAAAAAAAAAAAAAAAGGAATTGTTCCAAAGACTCCATCTACATTGCCACATTACGTGATTCCAAGTCTTAACGCCATCGCCTCTTTTGCCAATGCATCAGATAACCCCTCACAACTCCAACATTTTGCTGCTGGAAGGTGCCTCTTGAGTCCCTTAGCACAGCCCCGAATCCTACCCATGTGATTCTCTCTTGAATTCCAGCTGCCATTAACATTTATTTTGAAGAAGGCATCCTTGGTTTCACCCATCTTGGAACCAGATCAGATTGTAAGAGACCCACCAGTCATCCTGCGGGCACGGATGTATTCATTTGTATTATCATAGAAATTTTTTCATTTGTTTAATATCACCATATATGACGCCATCTATAAATGTATAATATTAATGTAATGAAAAATTTAATACTAAATATCAGTTTTTAGTTAGTATTTTTGATATCAAAACGATCTAAAATATTACTATTACGTGGATAAATGATTCTGTCAAACATTATTATATACACATACTTGATTTTAATCAAACTCAATCTCCTACTTAAATAAATGATGTTAAATATAATAAATGGATTGAATTTTATATCTATTATCAGCATTCTAAAAATAGAGGATGTTACGTGAAATCAGTAGAGGAGCCTTTCAACCTCAACAAGGTACAAACGAAAAAACCCCAAATATATCCTTATGGTGAGCGTTTTTCCCTATTCTTATTTCCTATGAAATTAAAATGTCCAAGCGTGCTCATTTTCCTTGATCTGTATTCTTCCAAACCGTCTATATACTATTGTAGGCTAAGGGCTCCAAAATGCGTAAAAACAAATTCTCACTTGTTCAAGCTGCTGCTATTCTGATTGTCACGTTGCCCCTGTCTCCGATGTTGTAATTTGGAAGCTAAAATCCAATCAAAAGCTTCCTAATTCGCATACGCACGTCGACTGCATGATCCCATTGTTTACAAGAATTGACATATATCAACCTTTTTCCTACCGTGAAAAATGAAAGAACTTAGGCATGGATATCAACCCTTTCCTATCATGAAAAATAAAATAACTCTATTTGTTGCGAGTGTGTTTGAAATGTGATAAAATTTTGGATGAAAAATTTTTGACGTAAAAGTTTTTAAAATAGAAGAAACTTACGTGATATAATAAGGGCAATGATAAGAAATAAATGGATAAAGTTCAAAATAGACAGGGTAATTTTATATGTAGTTGTATAAAAATGATTAAAAAGTAAAGTAATTAAATAGAAAAATATAAAAAAAAATTAAAAATAGAGTAGTTAAGGAGAATACAAAATTGTAAATTGAAATGTAGTTTAAAAACTTCTACTATTTGCCGAACACACCCTATATAAGTATCATAATAAAAAGAATTGAGTATCACATTAATGAAGAAAAATACATAAATTATTAAAATTTATTAGTTAAGAGATTATACATGGTGGAAAGAAGCTTAAAATTCATGCATATTTCTTAAATTAAATGACTAAAGTCCACCTACGATGGAACCAGCTTAAATAGTAAAGGTCAATATTCATACACCATAGTAAATTTCATTTCATGCAGCTATTTTTTTAGTGATATGTGATATATAGTTGACTATATTAGATATATTTTAGTCATAATTGATTATTTAGCTATGAATATTTGATTATTTTTATGTATTGACATTGGGTTAAATAGCTTTTTTTTTTTTTTACTCCAAAGACAGCTAAAAGTAATATTTAATGTACCTATAGCTATTAGAGGCGTAGCCCAGCAAGATGATAGTCTAACTCTTATGTCAGTTGACATTTATCTCTTATTTATTATAGGGAGCTTATGTCTTCCATTTGTATTATGAGTGTGATCTTGTACTATTACAAGTAAAAATATGTTGAGAAATATAGAAAAGTATACTTTTGGATGAGTTGTAAAAATAATAATAATAAGCTGTTAATGTATCTATCAAAATTTGACTGTAAATACTAAAAAAAAAACTTTGACTACAATTAACATAAGACTTAGCTGTATTTGGTACCAAATATAAGAAAATTAATATTTAGCCATAGAAAGGTGGCTAATGTAATAAACCTTGTTGCAATCACGTATAACAAAGGAACTCAAGGGCCTTGCCTTAGTGGTAATAATATTCGCCCATTGCATTGGCAATGCTATTTCAAGTCTTGACAATGGCAAATTTTCAAAGTGTTTAGTAATTGCGTATTGTCCTCTAAAAATTTCTATAAGAACGTCCACTAAGTTTGGATTTTAGGAATATTGTTAGAAAAATTAAAATATTGGTAAAGATATTTGTAGAATAGCATTTGGATATTATAAGAATATCTCAATAGTCTTATTGCAATACCAATTAAGATTGTATACTATATAAATATATAATATATAAATACTCAAAAAAATATGGTGCAAATTGGGATACAAACATGGAAGCGATGATTTTTTTTAATGAAAGAAAGGGGAAGATGGCTGGGAAAGATGATGGTATTTTAGGTATTTTGAATTTTTATCAGCATAATTAAAAAGAAAACCTTAATCGTGCAATTACTTTTGCACTTTATGCTATAAAATATGGGGTTAATATGCTATTTTTTTGTCACTTCAAAAAAATGCTATTTTTCGAACAACGTGATATATTTGCAATATACATCAAACAATGTGGGTATGTTTATTGCAAAATGCCCTACAAATAAAAAAATAAAATTATATGGATAATATTGTTGTATGAAAAATGTGAAATGATAACTGAAATATCCATAACAACTGAAGAAAGTAAAATTATTAGTTATTTAATATGTTAATGCATATTATGAAGATTGAAAATAGTAGTAGATTTTTTTCTTTTCCCTCTCGTCAAATCAAAATCAAATATCAAAGAATTAGTCCTCACACTATTGGCAGGTTTTTTCTTTTTTTGCTTTTTGCTTAAGCTACTACAATAAAGATGCATTTCACATTCATTGGAAAGCATGTTTCCTATTAAATTTTCTTGCATTCCCTACTATTATATTTTTCAATAATTTCTTTATGGAAATTGATTTGGTGCACCTAGATGAATTTAAGCTTGGTATACTCGGGTGCGAATACTCATTTACATATATTTTCTGAAATTTTTTTTACATAACTATTAATCTAAATGTATTTAACATATGTATCAATTTTTACCATTTTTGAAAATTTATAAATATTTTTTTGATTTTTTAAATCAGTGGAATTTTAGTAATTTAAAAAATTCAAAAAAATCTAAAAATCTTAAAAAAGGTAAAAATTAATACATATGTTAAATAACTTAGATTAATAATTCTATAAAAATACTTTTAAAAAAATTAAAAATGAGTTATATGCACCCACGTGCACAGGATTAAGTTCCTTTCTTTACATGTTTCTATAGATTTTACTTTCTAATCATTTCTTTACAATTTTTTTACAATTAAACTATCAATTTTAACTTTATTCTTAATCATTATTCCTCTAATATCACTTATTTTTATATTTAAAAAACATTTTCATAAAAAATTTATTTCAAAATTTTTGTTAAATACTAAACTCAATATAAATTTAAAAGGTTATACATGCTCGTGAGGAAAGTCTCTCCCCTGTAAGGCCTGATAGGTGATTTTAGTCACGCTCGGGCCCGGGTGTAGGGGAAATCAGGCAGACTAGCCAGTGGACTCGCCGGAAGTCAGGTCGAGCTCGGGGAAGACAAGTGCTCAGGACCGTTGCTGCCATCGGTTGGAGCCACTCCCCTGCGTAAAAGCCGGACAAATGGAACAGGTCAATGAATCTCAGCACTGAGGAGCTGCTGGAGGCTGAACTTCAGACATTATCGATCGAAAGCAATGCGATCAGGAAGGTGAAACCAGGCGAGGAGCTAGCTCTGTTGTGCACGCTCTGGTCGTCGAAGTCCTACAATAAGGAGCATTTTAAGGGGATGCTGTGCAGGCTCTGGAGGACGAAAGGGAACCTCCACTTCACGGAGGTCGGAGAGAACCTGCTGAAGGCCTCCTTCTCTGATCTTGAAGATAGAAGCCGGGTCATGAAGGGATGGCCTTGGCTGTTCGATCGGAATCTGATCATCATGGAAGAATTGCGGGAGGAGTTGGATTACGCACAGCTCCTGCTCGTTAAAACGCCGATGTAGGTGCAAATACACGGCATCCCCTACATTGTCGATAAATGCTGCCTGGGCGAGATTGTAGCTAATACTTTTGACGAAGTTATTCAGATCAAAGGCTCGGAGGCTGAAGTCAAGATTAAGGTAGTGCTGGACTGCAGGAAACCTCTACGCCGGGGGATGTTTATTCGAGTAGGGGATCAGCAGAGACGCTGGATTAGCTTCCAGTATGAGAAGCTGCCATTACTTTGCTATTTGTGTGGTACCATTGGGCATGCGCACAAGGACTGCAGGTCAATTATGTTGGAGAAGAGGTGTCCGGTGGAGGCAGACATGCCCTATGTGTTTGAAACAATGTTTAAAACAAAATAAAATTGACCAAAGCATGAGTTTTGATGATTAACAAAGTCTAATTTGAGTATATTGAGAATACTAATGTCTATGTTGAATGA
The DNA here is from genome assembly GCA_035584095.1 of Annona squamosa. Taxonomy (NCBI): domain Eukaryota; kingdom Viridiplantae; phylum Streptophyta; class Magnoliopsida; order Magnoliales; family Annonaceae; genus Annona; species Annona squamosa. The sequence continues at coordinate 536 of JAXCLR010009923.1, read as the reverse complement.
TTCAAGGAACCGAAATAGCCAAGTCGATATCCAAGTCGACTTGGACTTCGACTTAGGGTGAACTCGATCCCAAAGTCGACTCCATATTCGACTTGAAACAGAACCTCACAGTCAAAATCAAATGGAAGGAAAAGCATGTGAAGTCGCAGGCCAAGTCGACTCCACTTGCGACTTGGGAAGCTAAGTCGCAAACGAAGTCGACTTCAACATCGACTTGAGACGGGAAAAACACTCTAGAGCTTATTTTTGGGCACAAAAATGCCGAAGTCGCAGATGAAGTCGACTCCAGGTGCGACTTAGGTGAATTCGCAGATGAAGTCGACCCCAAGTTCGACTTGAGCTCCTCAAAGTTCAAAATGCAGATTCAAGCTCATTTTTAAGATCAATTTGGAATCTCTCAAATCCAAATCAAGAGTAAAAGCTCATTATCAACTCAAGTCTCTCAAGTCCAAGATACAGCTTCGAACATAGTTGAAGATGAAGAAGTTCAAGTCATGAAGACTACTATGGAAAGCAATCTAAGACAAGTTCTTCAA
>JAXCLR010009922.1:0-13571 GCA_035584095.1 Annona squamosa | reverse complement strand
GGTAAAACTTGGTTTATAGATTTAATATACTTAGATTTACTTACCCATGAAAAAAATAAAAAATAAAATAAAATCAATAGGTTTTCATGCCGGAAGCATGGAGTACGCCCGTGCGTCTGGTCGAAATGATCACCCCTGATATATAAATATGTGAAAAATAATTAAATATAAAGATAATCATAAAAAAGAATACTTAAGTTGTCAATGTAGGGTATGTCTTTTACTTTGTTGAGGATCGTGTATGGAGTTACAATGGACGTAAGAATTATAAATAGAAATATGGTACATGAGTCTTAGTATCATAAAGAAAGTCCAGATGAGAGAGACATTCTATCGTTTGGGACTAATAACTTACTTTTTCCATCCGTGGAGTAGGATTCTAGCCGAACCTAACAAGAGGTATCCAAGAGGTTCGAGAAGGGATTTCCAATTTGGAAAATCCGAAGATTTTGGGGTAGATTTCAAGAGTGTCGTGGTTCGTGAACAGCCCGGGTGTAGTAGCATGGGTTGGATTGTGAGGTCGTAAGAGAACGAAGGGTGGCTTGGATTGATCATCTAGAGGCCCAATCTTGCATTTTCTTTTGGAATCTAATTTCCTGTGATTTTGGTAGGTTTCACCGGAGCAGAGATCCGGTTGGTTATTTTTAGTCTTTCTCATCTCAGGCAGCAACAAGAGAGTCGGTGATGGGTTCTGGCATAGGTAGATTGTAGCTGTGAATCTTTTTGTGCGAAACAGAGGAAGTTAACGAGAAACAGAAACCAGAGGATCGTTGGGCTATAATTTCCAATAGCAAAGCATCATCGAAAACAAAGAAGGCGTCCGAGGAGAAGAAGAGCAGGTGATAGCAGCGTGCCAGCAAACGAAGAAGAAAAGAGGCAGCAGTGATTTTTTAGGCAGATTCGACAACCGGGGCTTTATTCTGCATTGATAGCTTAATTGGGGTCGAAATCAGGCGAGAGCTCCTCCAGTCGGTGCTGATTGGTGGTCCAGCATCCAATAGCGGCGGTCGATGGAAGCGTGAGAGGTGTTGGCGGCGGCTACGGCTATCTCAGTTTGTTTAAGGAGGATGATGCACTCAACTGCACCTGTTGTGAAGGACAAAAACGCTGCTAAATATAGCAAATTTATTTTGTTCAGTTCTTGTGATCCTGATGCCTAATTTTGTGATTCAAGAGTCAATTTTTTACATTTTTAGATGCTAAATTATCTGGACGGTTCAGATTGGGCAAATTCAACTTATTTTGAAGAGTTTGTTTGAAGAAATGACAAATATAAAGAAGTATAAAGGCGACTAGTTTTGCAGTAAAGCTATTCAATGGCCATAATAATTTCATATTGTGGTAACAAAGAGTAAAAAATATTTTGACTTGAGAAAGAATGGTGCCAACATTGGAGGAAAAAACGGATAATTCTGAGAATATGATGATGATGATTGTTAGCAACGTATGAGAGTTCTAGAACCAATATAATTGAAATGTGCTTTACAAACAACACTTTTGGGAAGTGATTAATTTGATAGACCCAGGAGAAATTTGGACAAAGTTGAAGAACAAGTGTAAATTTACATCTTTAACAAATATATTATATCTAAAAAAATTATATGCTCTAAAACTTGAAGAATTTAGAGATCCAGGAAAGCACTTGAATGAATTGAATAGAACTATAACAGAATTAACTACTTTAGGAGAGAAGATTAAAGAGGGCAAATCATTACTTCTATTGGCCTCATTATATAAATCATTTGGTCATATTGTAACAACATTGTTGATCGAGAAGGATATTTTGGAGCTTGGTGATATTATTACTTCTTTACTGATGAATGATACCCATAAAAAGAACAACGATAATGGATCATCAAGTAGTGAGAGCATTTTGCCCTTAGCTGATGGCCAAAGATACAAGCAAAGATCATCAAACCATTTGAACAAAGCTTGAAGTTCATCCAGGTTGAATACAGATGTTAAGTGTTGAGAATGTGGAAAGAATGATCATATAAGAAGAGTTTGTTATAAGTGGAAAGGGAGTCTAGAGAAAGAAAAAGAGAAGGTAGATGAACCCAAATTATTTGATTATTCCTTAATTTTTATGGACACTGATAGTGATGTGTTGCTGCAGCAGAAGCATTTGTAGCTAATAACTATTGGTTCTTGGATCTTGGTTGTTCTTTTTATATGCATACATCCAAGGAACGATTTGTTATGTATAATAAGTGCTATGTTAGTACTGTGAGGATGACAAATAAGGCAAAGAGTAGAGTTATTGTTGTTGGTATAGTATAAATTTGTATGTGTGACAGAGTCTAACAAATTTGATTGATGTTAAGCATGTTCCTGATTTGATGATGAATCCGATCTGTTTGGAAGCATTAGACTCTAGAGGATTCAAAATGTTTGCTGAAGATGGAGATCTCAAAGGAACAAAAGGAGCTACTATTATTATGAAAAGATAGAAAACTAAAAGCCTTTACAAACTAGTAAGGAGTGTGTAGATAGGTGAAGTTCCTATGAAGTCCCAAGTTGCAGGTTCAGGTAGAGGATAGATGTTCAGTTCTGTAGCCATTGAAGGTTGTGCGATAAAGATGAGCTACTTGTGACACCCTAAAAGGGGTGTGATGGGCTATGCATGTTCGAGCATGGTCATAGAAATGCAAAGCGGTTTTCTACGAGTTGGTTGGCTTATCTTATACATGATTCAAGCAAAGGTGGAGATTTATTAAGTGTATCTTGCATTCCGCCTGGGATTGCATATGGAATTAAGCATGTTTATTAGAGCTATAAATAGATATGTAGTCTGTATGGTATAGTATCACCAAGAATAGAGAGTCCTGGTGAGAGATTACCCATGAGAGACAGCCTTTTTCTTAAGAGAGGAAAGTTTTAATTGTTTGTGATTAATGAATTATTCTTTTCTCTGGTAGAATAGGCTTCTAATCGAACCACATAATTATTTGTGTTTTGTGTGTTCTTGCATCATGTTCTCAAACCTAATAGTCAAAAACGTCAAATTATATCAAAAGCTATGTCAAAATGAGAGAAAAATTTTGATTTTTCATCCTATGCCGAATGGACCCTTAGTCATTTGAACTATTCTTAGATAAAATTCTTTTTTATTATTAGATAAAATTGCTCACGAAAATTAATTAGAAAGTACTCAATTATACCTCATACTTTCATAGAAAAATTATACCTCATATGAGCTGCCAAGGTAAGAGTTATCTACCATTTTCAAATAAGACTGTGAGGCGCTTCTCGAAGTGATCTGTAACAAAACAAAAATAAAATAAAAGAAGTGATCTGTAACAAAACAAAAATAAAATAAAAGTTAAAAAAATTAGAAACTAAGGATGTAAAAGGAAGATACATCCATTTTGTAAAGGAGAAAACAATAGATTTTTTTTTTTAAAGTGAGTAAGCAAATTAAGGGTAAAATGGATAAGATTGATGATATGATAAAATTTATGCATTCAATTATTTCATATATTAATTTTCAATGCTTGATTGGCTAATTAAATGTAATTTTCACCTAATCATATTTCATCATCACGATCAGGCACTAATCAAGGTATATTCTAAAGATGAGTACATAATGAACTTAGTACCTTGACCTAACATTTGAACTCTAGGCCTCCCATTTACACTACTCTACATACACCCACATTAGCAATTTGGGCATCAAATCACATAAACAGGTAAAGGAAGTGGTGTAATTTTTGGATACTTTGCAAAATATCTACATATTTTGGTCATAATTGCAAATATACTCATATAATTTTTGAAATTACAGATAATTTCTAAATGGTTTGACAATAATTACAAAAATACTCATATTATCGCACGTTGTTATTGCACAATCATGGCTTAGATGTGTTCGCAAAATTAAATCTACCTATTTAATTCCAAAATTACAAATATATCTGCGTAGTTTGCGAATATAGAAGAATATAGGAATATTGATTATTTTTCAAAAATTCAAGCATCTTAAAATAAATGAAGCTTTTAAAAAAAATATGAGAATAGGAAAACTTTTAGTTCCAGATAATATATCAATTGAGGCTTGTAAGTGTACAAGAGATGTAAGTATAACATGGTTAACAAATTTCTTTAATAAGATTATAAAAATAAAGTTAATATCAAATGAACGAAGAGAAAACACTATAGTCCTAATTTATAAAAATAGAAAAATATTTAAAATTATGCAAATTATCATAAAATAAAACTAATGAGTTATATTATGAAGTTGTGAGAAAGAAATTAAAAATAGAGTAAGACAAGAACTAATGTCTCTAAAAATTAGTTTTGTTTTATGCCAAGAAGATTGACTGCTAAAGTAATTTCTTTGCCTAAATAACTCTTTGAGAAGTGTAGAGAGAAGAAAAAATTTACACATGATTTTTTTATTTAAAAAAGAAAGAAATTAAAAATAGATACATTAATGCTATTAAAGATATGTATAAGGGAGCTATAATAAATGTGTGGATCATAAGTGGAGATACTACTATTTTCCTAATTAAAATAAGTTTACATCAATGTTCAACCTTGAGTGCTTACCTTTTTTCACTTTAGTGATGGATGAAATTGCTAGATATCTAGCAAGAAGAAGCACCTTAGTGCATATTATTTGCAAATGATTTTGTTTTAAAAGATAAAACTAGAGAATGAGTAAATTTAAAATGAATAAGTGAAAAGATACCTTAAAATCTAAAGATTTTAGAATTAGTAGTATAAAAACTGAATATAAGAAATACAATTTTAATAATATTAAACGCTTGGTTGAGGAACCAATTAAGATATCAGAACAAGTAGTAATAAGAACCAATCACTTCTAATATTTAAGATCAATAGTTCAAGAAAATGGAAAAATTTTAAAAAGATACAATACATAGAATTAGAGTAGGATGGAAGAAATGGTAAAGTGCGTTTGGAATTTATGTGATCATCGATGATTAAATTAAAAGGAAAATTCTATAAGACTATAATTAGGCTAGCTATGCTTTATGTGGCAAAAGGAACAACATACACATAGAATAAGCGTAGAAAAAGTGAGAATATTAAGGTGAATAAGTGGTAAAATAAGAAAAGATAAAATTAAAAATGAAATAATTTGAGAAAATCTGAAAAGTGAGGCTTATAGGTGATAGAGGGTATGTTTGTTCAACATAAAAAAATTTCAATGTAAAACTTTTTGTTCTCCACAATTATCCTATATTTAATCATTTTTCATATTTTCCTATATAAAGATCCTATATTTCAATTATTTTTACGCAACTACTCATACAACTAATTTATCTATTTTAACTTTTTTCTCTTTACCTTTCATCATTGTTTCTATCATGTCACATCACATCATTTTCTTTTAATACAATCGTTTTTACACTAAAAATTTTTTATCTAGAAGTTTTATCACTTCTCAAACACACTCAAAATAGGGAAAACCAATTAAGATGGTTTGATTATGTTAAACAGAGGACTCAAATAGCACCAATTAGGAAGGCAGAGTCTATCCAAGTAGGAGAATGAGAGAAAGACATAAAAAATGGATATAAGTAATTAAAAAGATATGAAAACATTAAAGATGGCTGAAAATTTAGTTTTGAATTGTCCAGAATGACGCAACAGGATTTATGTAGCTAACCTTATGCAGGTGGAAAATGACTTATGATAATGATGAGTTTGCAAATATACTCACACTAAGACAACACAATAATAGAATCAAGAAGATGTTGATGTATTTGCAATTATTGTCAAACTATATGGTGACTATTATGATTATTTGCAATTATGACCAATCTATGTAGATATACTTGCAAATTATCCAAAATGTCTCCCTTTTTTCAATAATTACGAAATGGACTCTAAGTTTTCTTGAAATTTGCCAAAGAAGCTAGCTCTTAGTTCTTAGTTTTAGACTGATTAAGCTGATGATATGATAAATTTTACCCATTTAATTATTTCATATATTGATTTGGAAATGCTTGGTTGGCTAATTAAATGTAATTTTCACCTTATCATATTTCTTCATGATCTTTGAGAAGGCTAAGAGGTTCAGGAAGCTGCAATGAATAATTAAAATGATCAAGAATTAGTCCTGTAAATGAAAAATGAGATTATGTTAAAATCATTCCCATGCAAAATTGATATAAATAGTACATCCATATATAGTAGTTCCGCACCTGTAACTCTTCAGCAAGCGTAGCTTTCGGTAGAACTCGACGAAAGCTTTTTTCAATTGTTCTTCCGCTCTCCTAAGCTCCACTTGATTGAAGCTCAACTCCTTATAATTATAACTAGTCGTCGTCGTCGCCATCATCATCCACAGGCCTTTTAAAGTAGAACGTGGTGTCTCAAGTGGGGTATTCATCTTCACATGATTTAGGATTTCTAATGGGGCAAGTGGGCCACCAGAATAGTTGTTTTCATTTGATAATATTTCCACCTGTTGCTGCTGCTGTCGTTGCTGCCTCCTAATCTTATTTCTTTCATCATTATCATGGCCTTTGCTTGTAGTTATGGCAGTAGCAGTACTGCTGCTTATGGCAACTTCCTCATGTATGGTATCCATAACCGCAGTCGGCCCTGCCACTATTGATGCCGTGATAAAAATAAAAAATAAAAAAATAACTTTTAGCATACAATAAATTTGACTAAGCAGATCAATCAGAATGCAACCATTTGGTGCTTAAGAATTTTCTTTTATTGGGGAATACAAACCGATGAAGAAAGTGATCAGGTAGAAAGATAACTAAACAAACGATGTCATCCATTTGTAGTCATATATAAAGGATATTCATGTCATTCCACATGTATAAGTGTGTTTGGGAATTGATATATAAAACTTTTGATAAAAGTTTTTTAGTGTAAAAGTTTTTTAAATTGGGAAAAATATAATTTGAAAACATTTTTATGTTAAACTTGAATTAAAAAAAAGTCCTTGAATCATGTTTGTAGAAAGTATTTGGGAAGAGGAAAATTAAGGCGTTGGACTGTTCTAATACAATTGATCATTTCATACCAGATTGAAATAAGCTTATTTTAGAACTGTCCAAAAAACATATTTTTAATTTTTAAAGAATTATTAATCTAGATATATTTAAGTTATAAACTAAGTTTTATCATTTTTGGAGATATATATTTATTTTGAATTTTCAAAATAAATTTATTTTGGTCGTATTTCAATAATTTAAAATGACTACAATACCATGACATTTAAAATAAAAAATAAATATTTACAAATCTCCATAAATTATAAAACTTAGTTTATATTTTAAATATATCCACATTAATAATTTTATAAAAAAATTTTAAGAAAAAATGTATTTTTTAGACCGGTCTAAATAATCAAGCTTCTTGTTCCAATTGTGTATACAGTGGAGGAAAGTAATATATGCATGTGTATAAACGAGTGACTGAAGTTGTTTGTGTTACCTCGTGAATAAGCTCATTTCGACAATAGAATAAAATAATAGTCATTTATATTCTCAAAATATTTTCATCTGAGGGTTATAATGTCCATGCAAATGAAAATTAAATTATTTTTATTTATACTAATGATTTAAAAAATTTTCATCTATACCAATAGTTTTCCAGTTAATTTTATTTATGCCAATACTTACACGAGTAGACTTAAAAAAGTTAAAGGGACTATGAATGTACTACAATGCCCCTGAATTACGAAGACTGACCGTCTTTTCTATGAGGGCATTTCTGTCCATTCATAAATTATTTAACGTAAAATCTAAGTCTCCACCTTCAATATTCACGTGTAAAATTAAGTTGAAAAATATTGGCATCGATAATAGATTTTTGAAATAGTTGGCATTGATAAAAAAATAATTTAAAATTTTCTTAGCATGGATGTCAATGGCCTATTGCAAAACATCATTTGATCATTTTAAACCAGTTGAAAATGGAGTCAATTCAAACCGGTTCAAAAAGCATTTTTTACTTTTAAATTTTTTTTTTATAAAACTGTTAGTTAAATTTGTTTAAAATATAAATCAAGTTTTACCATTTTTAGGTATTATATTTATTTTATATTTTAAAAATAGGGATATTTTAATCCTTTTAAGTTGATACCTCGTATTTAAAAATTCAAAATAAATATATATTTAAAAATGGTAAATTTTTTTGATGAAAATGATAAAACTTGATATTAAATATACTTAGATTAACAATTTTATTAAAAAATTTCAAAACTTTAAATATATATGCTTCTAGCCCTACAATGCAAATGATCATGGCCATATATATAATACCTAAAATTATGTTGATCAGAGCAATGACTATGTTACATCTGCTTGTATATGGATTTCATCTGTAAATATATAAAATTAACATAATAACATTGTTTAATATTAAAATATTAACTTTAAAGTAGTTTTTTTAATATCTAAATTATCTAAAATATTAATAATATGTAGATAAATAATGCTATAAAATATTATTATATTCTAATGGATGTGTATATAGACTCCATACATTCAAAAAGCTTAGCTCCGTTAGTCAAGGCGTGTGCCGTTATTGTGCTCCCCATATGAGAGAGCTTTAATTTCTGATAGCTCCCATACAAGAGAGCTTTAATTTTTGATGTGGAGTTTTGGTCTCATCTTTGATAATGTTAGGAAATTTATAAGAATTTATAGGCTTGATTTGTAAAAATTTATATACTTGCTCTGTAAAATTAGATGAAAAATGAGGTATTATAAAGTAAGATTTTAAATAGAATAGTAAAAAATATATTTATATGTAAATTATAAAAAATTTAAATCGATCCACATATTCATTAAAATATAATAATATTTTATACAACAATTTATCTATATATAAACAATGTTTAGAAAGTTTAAATGTTAAAAATATAAGTTTTAAAAACGATACAAAAATCAAATAGTTTTATTGGGCGTTGAGCCCATGTGTTCAACTTCAACCGCAAAAGATCAACGCCCAATTTTTTTGGATTCAATTTACAAATCGTTCATGGGCCCTTAGATATTTTTGATTTGGATGGAGTTTCATCTCGTAGCATAATGCTAAATATAATCAATATCATCAAAATGCCCCAAATGGATGAGATTACACAAAAACAGAATGGATGTAGTTATCTGGGAAATTCGTGTAGTTACATACAAGTGGGCCTTACAGAAATTAAGCATTATTTGGACGTAAGTGTATAGTTTTGGGGTGCTGATGTAAGGCAACCAGCTAACTTTTTTGAAAAAAATTATATATATTTAAAATACAAATGATTGATTATCTTTATTAATAATATAAGCATTTATTTATGAAGTCGAAATTCACTATAATTGAAAAGTTGTATGTTTAAAAATTTTAGTATCTTTTCGAATGAATACGCAACTATTAAAATTACAAAATAAATAATAGAAAACAGCTTTTAAGACATTTGACTTTTTTATCATCATAAATATGTATATATAGACACGCATGCGTGGATAAATGTTAAAGGCAGAAGGGCGGAAATAGCGGTTGCATTAGATTTTTTTAATTTTAATTTTAATTTTTTTTAAACGGTAAAAATGGTTAGGAGGGTGGTTGTGGACTTTGGTGATGTTTGGTTAAAGTGGCACACCTACTGGAAAGTGAAACCCTGCCCAACTCCGTTTTTGGCTTTTTGCAGCTACTGCCGAGTCACCAAAAGGAGCAGAGCCATGATTATAATATATCCATACGGATATTTTCATAAAATGAGATCGAGCAGCCAGTGCACCTGGTGTAAAAACTTATTTTTTTAAATTTTCATAATAAATATTTTTATATAATTATTAATCTAAACATATTTAACATGTAAATCAATTTTTACCATAGTTGAAAATTTATAGATTTTTTAGATTTTTAAAAAATCTAAAACACCAAAAAATTAACACATTATGACGTTTTTTTATAAAAAAAAAAATAGCAAAATGAGCTCAAAATTAGATGCATGTACCCATTTCCTTCGGTAGCACATATGCACATATTAGGGGCTAGTCCCCATGGAATATATATATTTATTGATTCTTTACAAACATATTTTCCTGAATATCGTTTTGCAATATTTTATTATATTTATTTTTAATTTCTAAAAATACCAACTTCAGGTTGGTTTTTGGTCAACTTCAACCTTTAAAATCCTTATTTTTTTAACAATAAAAAATAAATATAATAAAATATTATAAAATGGTAAAACTTTGTTTATTGGTTAGTTACACATAGAAAAACATATATATGAAAAAATAAAAAATAAAAAAACATATATAATTAATGTAAGGGTGCTGTGAGCCCCACTGATTCATTTTATTTTATGAAAGCGGACGGGCCCAACGACAAACAAAGCAATAAATGGGAGTTAAAAACGAGTTGGTGGGTTGGTGGACTGCAGTACTGATCATAGAAATTAAAATTACTTACCTTCGGTGGAAGGAGTAAGTGGCGGTCCCGGAAATGAAGACGGCGTTGGCGCTGGCGCTGGCGATGTGGATGCGGATTTGAAGGTGGTGATGGGTGGCGAGCAGTCGTCATGACGAGGGTGATTGTAATTGTAGTTAGGAGGAGGAGGAGGAGGATTGTCAACCTCAACCTTGAGGCGAAGGGCGATGAGCGCATCCATTTGGGTATTAAGGGAGTAAGCCTCTTCCACCACCTCCTCCACCTTCCCCTTGTAGAACTCATTCACCTTGTTCAACTCCTCATCCACCCTCTTGAAGAATTCCACCTCATAGCATTCGCCTCCCTCCTCAAACGGTGACATCAGGAATATGCTCTCGTACCCCACGCCATTGTTGTCATTAGTATTCACCAGTATAGCCTCCCCATCATCGTCGTCGTCCTCATGCCTCTGCTTGTGCTTACCGCTTCTACGGCTGTCCATTCTGGTTAGGCCGCTAAAAGCCCTGTACATTGTCATTCTCCTCTTCAAACTCTTCCTCAATCCACCACCCCCTGTTCCTACCGTTTCCGGCGAAGAGGCCTGCGCCTCTGCCTCTCTTGGGTACTGCTTCCTTGTAATTCCCCGCCTCAAATGGAGAATTTCTTTCAGTATGCCCTTCAGCTTCTCGTAGTCCACATAAGCTGCTTGCCACTCGGGCACCATCTTGCATAACAATTCCTTCCCAAACTTCATCTTTTTGCGCTCTCCCTTTCAGATGCCACACAAGATGCAGGATGCCAAACACCAGATGTTTATAAACGCAATGCAACAGTCAGCAGCTATATATATTACGAGTACGGGTGCAAAGGCTCGCGGGTTGGGTTGGGTTGGGTTAGGTTGGAGTCAAAACCAACCCAACCTGTTTTCTATCCCAAGTTTATTGCAAAGAAACCCATCTATCCGGACGTGGAGATACGTATCTATTAATGCTCTTTCACAAGTTATAAAATGATACACAGGCTGCTTACAAATTTCACTTCATGATTATGGAGCTTGTAGACTATGCTTATAATCGGGCCAGTCCGGAGTTTTTCACGTAACTCGGTTTCTTGTGATCCACGTTCGATAATGACATCTCTCGGGATTTCACGTAACCGGAGACGAGACGACGTTGCACTGCCAGAGACGATGACGCGCTGGACGGACGGGCGGCTGCTACGATGTGATGCTGGACGTCGGGACTGGGCGGCGGCAAGGCAAATCCATCTGGTAGGCGGAGATGGAGAAAGGGAGGGAGACGGAGCCGGAGACGATGCCGTTGCCGCTGCCGCTGGAAATCGGAGCTGGAGACGGTGCTGCCGCCGGTGCCCTTGGAAACTGGAGGGAAATGAGAGAGAGAGAATGCGAGGGGAAGGGTTGCGTCGGGGGAAGAGAGAGCAAGCCGGTCCTGCCTGCAATTTTTCTAATTTTGCAGGCAGAGGGGCCTGCCTGCAAATTGTCCCTGTCAGACCTTCCGTAGCTGCCTCTGCCTGCATCGACGGCTTTGATTCGCGAATTCAGATCGAACGGCTCTTAGGCACGGTCGTAAACAGTCGACGTTTACGACCGGCTTCACAATATCGGGATTCGGGATTTCTATGCAAAGAAGTAACATCAGACCTCGCCAGTAGGGTATACGAAAAACGGGGGAGGAAGCGTCTCTCTCTCTCTTAGAGGAATGATATTGAGTCAGATAAAAAAAATCAATGCAAATACAGCAGTGATAGTAAAGCAAGAAATTAGGAAAAGGGGGATAATCAGATGCATGCGAATCGATATACATATGGATCTTGCCGTGGTGCTGCCATGCTATTGCTAGGTTCACAAATAACAGTCTAAACTTGTAGGGTAATTAATAATTGATTGATGATAGCTAGTGAGAATGAGATTCAAAAGAAGAAGTGTGAATTATGAATTCTCGGAGGAGAAGAGAAGAGATCAGTCAGAAGAGAATGAGTGGCTTAAATCAATCGGGTTTACCTTACTTTCGCTCAAGCGGCGGCGGAGAGAGAGAGAGCAGATGGTATGTACTAATAGGCTGTATTGTCTCGTGGGTTCCTTTTCTTCTTCTTCTTCTTCTGCTTTTTATCTGGAGTTGGATGGTCGTGACGAGATCACTAGAGGAGAAATTCTTTTTTATTTTAATAATATTATTTTGTTTTTGTTGGCATGTCACCCCACCTCGTCCCCGTCATATCAGGTCTTCCACTCACTCTCACTCACCCGAGCGCACTGCTGTGCAACTACCGGCCAATGTACGTCAGGCCTACCATCCGGGCCAACTTGCCTCTCAACCAGCTCAATACTCGTTTACATGACTTGGATAAACCATTAGGGAAACAACCTTAACATAAAAAGTCAATCTCATCAGTTCATTATTCTTATATTTCGATCAACTTTTTATGAGTATGTTTGGAAATGAATAAAAATTTTCATGAAAAATTTTTAAGAATAAAAGTTGTTAAATGATGTGATATGATAGAGGTAATAATGAGGAGTAAAGATAATAAAATTAAAATATAGAGGTTAATTGTATGTGTAGTTGTGTAGAAATGATTGAAAAGTAGGGGTAGTTGTATGGGAAAATGTAAAAAAAATGATTAAAAAATATGATAATTATAGAGAGTGAAAAATTTTAGATTAAAAGTTTTAAATTGATACACCTTAATATTACACTATCTATTCGCTCTATGTTCTCTTCACTTTCATTGTATCAGACCCAAACTGGGATAATTCGCAAGCTATTGCACATGCCAAAGTTCACACTAACTTTGATTACTTCACGGAGACATGAAAGTCTGTCAATTGTCTTAATTCTCAATTTATCATGGGTATTTTTGGCATTAAAATTTTTTTTTATACTTGTAACAATGGGTGCTAATCAGGTACACCCCGGATATTTTATTTTATTTTTTTAAAAAATTTTTCATGAACTTGTTAATCTAAGTATATATGTTTTTTTAACTTTTTCATTATAAAAATTGATATATGTGTTAAATATAATTAAATTAACATTTGTGTAAATTTTTTTTTAAAAAATAGGTATATGCCGGGTAGCGCTCCCAGGTGATGCACTCATATAAGGGTGTATTTGGTGGGACCCAATTATGTACACCTGGGTGCATTCAGACTCGATGCACCCAGGTGTACTACACCTATTTTTTTTTATTTT
>JAXCLR010009921.1:0-13581 GCA_035584095.1 Annona squamosa | reverse complement strand
TTATCGGCACCGATTATTTTTTGAAAAAGGTGCACATTAACTTATTCTCCCAAAATGATAGATTACTTGTATGTATTTATTCTAGACAATTGAAGCTTATAATGTTTATTTTATACCTATCAAATAAATAAAAAATTAAATTAAAATTATACTTTAAGAACTTAACCAGGCTATGGGATTGAAAAGGTAAAGTAAACGATTTTTAATATGCTTTTAAAATGTGTTGTTTAATATTTTAAAAATTTTAGTATTATTTGATAGATAATATGTTTAACATAGATTATATGAATAATCTATAAAATCCATTGGACTAGTTTAAAAGAATTTGAATAATCTGTAAAACCCATCAAATTAGTTCATTTGAATTTGAATGATCCGTAAAAATTATAAAATATGAAGATATGAGTTTTTGATTTTCTAGCATTATTGTAAAATCTGTATTGCCTGTAAAATTCATCAAATGACCAAAAACTGTCAATTACGTATGAAGCTTTATGCTGAATTTGAATAACCTGTAAAATACATTTTACGAGATAAAAGATAGATAATTTATAACACTTATCTTCTGTGTAAACTTCATAAAAGAAGTATAATATATAAAATATCTAAAATTCATAAAAACTGTGAAAACAATAAAACAAGTCAAATTACTTCGACTGTTTGGATAATCTGGTTAATAAATCTAATTTACTGTTTCAGATTTTGAGCATAAATTTTGTATTATCATTTACGATAATTATGTTACACATTAAAAGTCTCATATCATTCATGATTAATATCATTTTATTAAAAGCAAATGGTTGCTTATAAAAAAAATCACCTGCCCATACTCATACTTTACATTTAATCATACTCACATGTAGGAATTGACGATATTTTCCCCGTTTGCATTTTTTTTAAAAAAAACTTATTCATTTTATCCGTGCTGGGTCTACAATGGGCGGCCTAGTAACGACAATTTTATCAATTAAATAAACGCAGCAGTCCACTGTCTTAGAAGAATATGCACGTATTGTTCGATGGTTTCTTGGAATGATACAAATACAAAAATAAAACGTAGGGGGTCTGATATCCTAATTTTTTATGTCCGCACCTAAAAGGTCTGATTGAAATTTTATCAATTAAATAAACGAAGCAGTCCAGTGTCTTAGAAGAATATGCACGTATTGTTCGATGGTTTGTTGGAATAATGAAAAAATAAAAATAAAACTTAGGGGGTCTGTTATCCTAAATTTTTTTGTCCGCACCTAAAAGATCTGATTGAAATTTTATCAATTAAATAAACGCAGCAGTCTACTGTCTTAGAAGAATATGAACGCATTGTTCGATGGTTTGTTGGAATGATACAAACCTAAAAATAAAACTTACGGAGTGTGATATGTTAATTTTTTTTATGTCCGCACCTAAAAGGTCTGATTGAAATTGTGAGGATGTTTTACTTTTCAAAAATTTCTATTCATATGATCGTATCAATGGGTTGAGTTAAAATTTTTTTGAAAAAAAATTTTCATCATTAATTTTTTGGGATAATTCCTCTTATACCCATAACAAATGCACATAATTCATTTTATACCGACAACATTTCGTAAATTCCTTTTATACCTGCAACATTTCACCCTAAATTTCTCTCGTACCCACACCGTTAAACCACCGTTACCAACCTCATTTAAAAGACAATTTTACCTATTTAAAATTTTGTAATTAAGATAATTTAACCTTAACATGACTCAATTGATGGTAATAAATTATTAATACAATATAAATAACATGAAAGTTATATTAAGATTAATTTATTTTAATTAAAAAAATTTAAAAGGACAAAATTATCTTTTCAATAGGGTAGATAACGGTGGTTTAACAGCTTGGGTATGAGAGGAATTTAGGATAAAATGTTACAAGCACAAAAGGAATTTACGAAATGTTGTGGGTATAAGAGAAATTATGTGCATTTGTCATGAATATACGAGAAATTATCCTAAAATCTTTTAATCAGTAAAATAGTCCCCGTGTGCATAAATTGCAATGCACCACAATCCACCGATCATGGCTGTCGATCTATAGTCGTCCGCCGGTGACCGCCAACAGCAGATCGGACCCGGCCAACAGCATCAACCAGTTGAAATCGCACCTCCTTGCCCGTCGCGGCAGCGGATCTCCCAATCATTGGGCCAGCTTAAATAATAATAATTATAATAATAATCATAATAATAATAATATCGATCTGCTGCCGCCTGCCGGCAGCATTTTAAAAGAAAAAAAGCCCTCTGCAAGATTCCGACCGGCCATGCATTATCACGACGGATGAAGAGCCAAATTAAAAGTGGGAAAAAAAACGTCACAGGGGCCCACTTCAGATAAAAAGGAGATAGAATCAACCACAAATCCGGTGAAAATCCACCGTGCAATCAGATGAAGCCGATGCCACGCTGCCGACTTCCAAACTCGGCCGAAATGGCTTTCGAGGTATCAAACGAAAGTAATTTTTAGTATATTATCTAAGATTATATTAATAAACATACCGAATGGTTTGAATTTATCAAAAGGTATATTTGTTTTTTAAAAAAAACTAAAATATTAATACCGGTCGGGCATAACTATAGGCATATTTGTAATAAGTTTTAGATCATAAATATAAATTCGATTTACATAATCATAGGCATAAGCAGAAATATCTCTTTTTAAAATCAACCTTTATGTTCTTGTCTTATTAAAATTACTATAAAAATTAAATATACTAGATAAATGTATAATCACTTATAAGTAGCATCTAAAAATGTACTACTTTTAACCATAAAAAATGTACTACTTTTTATTTCAAGTCAAATACATACATGATGTTAAACATAGTAAAATATATTCATGCCCGAAAATTAGAATAACCTAATATTTATGGAACTAATATCAATTTAGAAGTAAATATTTGGTTAAATTAATTATTAAAATCTCATATATAAAAATAGATTTTGTAATAGTAAATTTTCATCTAGAATACAATTAATGATATAGATACGTGTATTTGGAAAGTGATAAAACTTTTGATTGAAAAATTTTTAATATAAATTTTTTTGAATTAGAAGAAAATGATGTGATATGATAGAGTTAATGATAAAGTAAAAAGAATAAAGTTAAAATAGATATGTTAGTTTTATAGGTAATTGTGTAGAAAAGATTGAAAAGTAGAATAGTTGTAATGAGATATGTAAAGAAATAATAAAAAATATTATAGTTATAAAAAGCGAAAAATTTTAGCTTGACATTTTTTGTCATTGCCAAACGCACCCTAAAAATATATTATATATGATACACTTTTATAAGAGGCCTCATTATATATGACTGATCGTAAAGTAGGTTCTCCGTACAATCTTTATTATTTTTTAATTATTTCTTTGCTAATATGTTTGTAAGTGTATTTAATCCTTACATCAAGTTTTACCATTTTATGATGCCTATGCATATTTATTTTTTATTTAAAAAAACTATGCTCTTTAAGGGGTGAAATTGACTAAAATACCTCTTGAATTGATGATTTTAAAAATAAAAATAAAAATGTGAAGTTATTATAAAATAGTAAAACTTGATATATAAGTTAAATATATTTTCTTAAAATGAAAACTCAGAAAAAGAAAAAATTAATATTGTATAGGAGCCAACATACGACTAATGGTATATAATCATGGCTCTTTTTATAAAGTGTTTAACCTTTCAAATTATTAAAACCTTAAATACATGTGTACTACTTTTTATAATATTAACTATTTATTTTCAAGTCGAATCCAAATATTATGTTAAACACAGAAAAATAAACTCATACCAAAAAGTACAACAATCTAATATTTATGGAGCTAATATCAATTCAAAAACAAATATTTGATAAATTAATTCTTAAAATTTTTTATAAATAAAAATTATATTTTCTCAAATCAAAAAATTATATTTTGTGGTAGTAAATTTTAACGATAATGCAATTAATGGTAGAGATATTAAAAACGTATTATATATAGTACACTTTTTAAAGCGTTTCACCTTTTAGATAGAATAAGTGATCTTCCCTCATTTTAGAACGGCCTGTTCACAGGTTAGCTGGGATAAAACACCATAGTGATATAAAATGAAAAAAGTTTTATTATGCATTGAAACTGAGAATAGTCGTATATAAAATGAAAAAAATATGCTGTAAATT
The DNA here is from genome assembly GCA_035584095.1 of Annona squamosa. Classification (NCBI taxonomy): domain Eukaryota; kingdom Viridiplantae; phylum Streptophyta; class Magnoliopsida; order Magnoliales; family Annonaceae; genus Annona; species Annona squamosa. The sequence goes on along the minus strand of JAXCLR010009921.1, from coordinate 9,401 downwards.
TTGGGAATGAAAAATTTATTTTTGAACAATAAAAATTTATATTTCATTCTCATCTCATGCACATTCCATCTATATAGTGTGAATAGGCAAAAGTTTTATATTGTAAAATAGTATAACTATTTTTAACTTTATGGGGTGAATCATCGGCATCGATGGAAAAAGAATTATCCATTTAATATGATGTACGGTCTAGGCTATATATCTCACTATCCTACTCTATAATAGTTAAAAATCTTTACAAAACTATATTAGTTATTCTAATTTTATTCCTTTTACTTTTTATTATTACACTTGTTATATTAGCATTTGTTTTTAGAAGGATTTAAAAAATTTAAATAGAATCGAGAAATGAGATAAAAATGTAATAATTCATAATAAAAATGGAAAAAATTGTATTAAAAATGTAAAATTAAAATTAAAAACTGTATCGAAAATGAAAAATTTCACCTCATATACATCTCATTCAAAACCCAGAGATCCTTTGTAACACCTCCTGAACTCTCAAACTTTTTCTCACCATTTCCTTTGAAAATTTTCCGCAGTTTTTGCCAAACGCATCTATAATCTCTTAGAGAATTTGCACAACATATCTTCTCTAAATTGTGTAACGCTACTTCATTTACGATTTTTGTTGATGGCGTTTTTGATGAATTAGCTATTATCTAAACCATTCACAATGGGGACTATACGTATCTTATCTAAGTAATTATCTTTCATTCTTAATCACATTGTTATCCTCATCATGTTGAACTAAAAGCGTCTAAATTTTGTAAAACTATGTGGGAGTTATTTTTAATTTTTAAAATGATGTAGATATATTTGCTAGTATGTTCAAATTATATGAATATATTTCGGAATTATCCTAAAATTTTTAAACATAACTAAAATGGCTCTGTATGCACAAATTGCAATGCACCACCGAAGCACCCGAATCCACCGATCATGGCTGTCGATCTATAGTCGTTCAACAGTGTCCGCCAGTTGCAGATCGGACCCGTCCGCCGGCATCATCTGGCTGAAACCGCAACCCCATGCCCGTCGCCCCACCCGATCTCCCAACTATTCGGTAAATTATAAATTCCGACGCCAACACGGGAGGAACTTTCTGTTGCTGCTCATCTCCTATACTGTTGGCAGCATAAAGAAAACCATGCCCTTTGCAAGAATCTGACGGCCATGAATTATCCTGGTAGATGAAAAGCCAAATGAAGTGGGGGGACGCCGCGGCCGCCCGCTCTAGATCCAACAGAAATACGACAGGAATCAACTACAAATCCGATGGAAAACCCACCCAAAATCATCTGAACCCTACGCCGTGCTGCCCCGCTGTCGAAATCGCTTTCAGGATATCTAATCAAGGTAATATTTACTATACTAAATAAGTTGATATTAATAAATACAATAAATAATTTGAATTTATCCAAAATATATTGATTTTTATAAAAAAAAAAAATAAGGGGTTGACATTTGTTATAGGTATAACTGAAAATTTTTAGAAAATTTTTAGGCATATTTAATATAAATTTTAAATCAGACACATGCATGAACTTTGTGTAATCATAGACATAAATACAAATATCTCTTTTCCAAATCAACATTTGCCTATTTTTCTTATTAAAATTACCATATAAAAATTAAATATATAGGTGTCAAGTATAAAGGGTTACAACTAGCATCTAATGAAATTTAAACCATTAGATGCATATATACTATTTTGTATAATATTAATTACTTTTTTGCAAATCAAATATATCGCCAACCTGGTTTCGGCGGGTTGGTCACGAAGTTGGCGCAAACGCCAGACATCGTGAGCGTTCAAACCTCCCCCATGGAGGAGTAAGAGCTTAGTCTCCTGAATAATAGATGGGAGCCTGTTAAGGTTTTCATATTACAAGCAAGCTCAATAATCTACATTTTGTAAGGGCTTCTTGTCTCATGGAAGTGCTTTGATCAAGTGGGGTAATTTTGAAAGCTTGAAAATTCGAAGGGGGCATTCTGCATCAACATTCTCCTACTTGCACTCCCTTCCTGCCTCCCTCGCTCTTCTTCTTTTTTTCTCTTCTGCCTCCCTCCCTCCCTCTTCTTTCCATGCAGATTCGGAAACTGGATGTTAAAAATATTAATCCAGAAAAATCTAAAATTTTCTCATGTAATGTTGGCAACAGCAAACCCGCAACATGAAAAATCAAGATTATTGTCTCATGGAAGTGCTTTGAATGCACGTTAGGCTTGTCGGCAACAGAAAAGTTTGAAAATGTCGATGTAATTGGCTAAGGTTCATGCTTGAAAATATATTTTAGCATAGAATCCAGAAATTTCAATTGTATAAAGTCAAAAAATTCGGCTCATCATCAATTAAAATGAACCGACATGAACGATTATAAATAGAGATTAACCCCTGTAGCTCAAAAACTTGCCAATACCATTCCATATAGAGCCCTTGTGTCAATTCTATTCGTTAGTAAAACTCTATTTTATCTCCCGTTACTTTTCACTCTACTCCCTTCATTCTTGCAACCATTATATATTTTCTTTATTTAAATTTCTATTAGTTGTATCAGAACTACATTGTCCTAGAGTCGTGGAAGCTGCTATTTCACTACTATACTACTATTGCAAGAAGATATTACAAGGTATGCTACCAATAGCTTCCATTGCTACATTTAATTATACTCAAGCATCAATTTCCATATTTGAAAGAGAAGTTTATGATTTTCGGAGTATGCAAATGAAAGCCTTGTTTATATCACAAAGATTATGGGAATTAGTTCAAAATGACTACGAGCAACCTAATGATGACATAGAACTTGCATCTTAGGACGAAAATAAGAAAAAATAATATTATAAAAATCAAATGTGAGATGCAAAAGCCTTGTTATATATTCAACAAGGAGTAAACAAGATAATATATCAAAGAATCACGACAGTTAAAACATCAACTGGGGCATGAAATATTTTGAAAAATGAATTTAAAGGCCATGATAGACTTATTTCCATCAAGCTCTAGTCGTTATTGGAAAGATTTTGGTACTCTATTAATGGGGGAAGGCGAGGCAGTACAAGTATTTTTCTCTCATGTTTCTAATATTATAAATTAGATTAGAAGTTATGGAGATACAATAGAAGATAAAAGAATTATTTTAAAAATATTAAGAAGCGTTCCCCATAAATTTGACCATGAGGTGGCTGTTTTAGAAAAATTAAAAGATTTATCTACGCTTTCCGTAGTTGAATAAATGGACTCTCTTCAATCTCACGAGGAAAGAATGTGTAGACTTTCAAAACAACTATTAGAATAGGCCTTCTAGTCAAAATTCAATATTTCAAAAGGGGATAGAGAAAAGATTTTCGAAAAAGGTCCCCAAATAATCTTAGCAGGGTGAAAGGAAGATTTGAAAATCAAGGAAATAGGAAAAATGTTAAATTTTCTTCTTATTTAGACAATATTGACTCATATGATTAAGTATTTATCTCTTATTTAAATCTTCAAAAAGATCCACACGATGTATGGTATCTTGATAGTGGTTGTTCAAACTACATAATTAGTGATAAAAATTATTTTGTCGAAATTAATGAAAATATGATGTCCAAGGTGACTCATGACGATGGAAATCCCAAAATATTGAAGGAAAAAACATTAGTACTGTAAAATCAAAAGATAAGAATTATAAATTTATTCATGATATTCTCTATGTTCCTAGACTAGCCCAAAATTTATTAAGTGTGGGTTAATTAGTCCAGAGAGGTTATATGGTGAAATTCGGTGATCGTAAATGTCTCCTTCTTGATAAACAAAATAAGCAACTAATTGCTATAGTAAAGATGACATCTAACAATGTATTTCCTCTTATAATGCCTTATACTAAAAAATATGCATTAAATTGCAAAAATGTGGATGACTTTACATCATAACATCTAAGATTGAACTATTTAAACTTCAATAGTTTGAAAGTGCTCAAACAAAAGGATAGGGTTATTGGGCTTCCATCTATTATTATTGATAAGAATGTATGTGAAGGTTGTATATATGGCAAAATGCATAGATTGCCATTTCTTAAGTCATCCTAGAGAGTTAAAGCATCTCTGGAGCTCGTTTATGTTGTATAGGGTCCTTCCCAAAATATATCTCTTAACTGAAAAAGGTGTTTTCTTCTCTTTGTTGATGATTTTACTCGTATGATGTGCGTATATTTTCTTAAGTAAAGGTTAGAAGCCTTTTTTTATTCAATTCAAGGCGCAAAGTGAGTGTCATATGAAAATATTAAGAATTGATTGTGAGAAAGAATTTATAAGTTATCATAATGTAGGGTGGGTAGAGAAGAAAATAGAAGAAAAAGGACGGAACCTCTAGAGATGAGAATGGAAGAAAAGGGTAGAAAGAATAGAAGAATAAGGAAAGAAGAATAAGAACAAGTAGAAGAGAATTAGAGAACACTTTTATAAATCTCAAACTGATGTCCATTTAGAGTTTACGAGGCTCGTATTTATAGATGAACATACCACCAATTCTTAGCAACTGATTAAAGATGGATTCTTTCTAGAAAAGGAAATTTCATATTTTAAGTAAACTACTTAAAGAAGTAAACCTAAAATAGATACTGCTTATTTTAAATAGATTCTAAAATATCCTAAAAATCTTCTGGTATCTTTCAAAAATAGCAACATAAATACATGCTTATTTTAAATAAATTCTAAAATATTATAAAAATCTTCTAACATCTTTCAAAAATAGAAAAAAAAATCTTTCTAAAATATCCTAGGATTACTTCCTCTTTACAAGATTCTTGCTCTTAGATTAGATGGATTTGAAATATTGCTTTCTATTTTCATCAATTCTCTCCAGCTTCGAAAAACTCTCCACTAGAGAGTTCTAACATTGATATTGCTCAAGAATATGTGGATCTAAGTGGTGTAGGTTATCTTTAATAACCCATATAGCATCAGAATCAAGCTTGTTTTTCCACTTGACAAGGAATATTTGCACAATGCCCGATCTAGTAGTGACGAGTTCATCTTGTAGGATATTCTCTGTCTGATCTGAAAGAGTAGATAGTACTCATGGAAGCATAGGCACATGTAGAGATGTTGAACTGTTATTTGTTGAAATACCTACAGACAAACTTAGAGGCTCAAAAGTACCTCGGTAAGGAAACAAATTCTTTATATTGAAAAATAAACTAATTCTTATCTTTGAAGGCAAATCAACTTCATATGCACTAGATCGAAATTTTCTTAAAACACGAAAGGGACCGCTGGCTCGTGTATGCAACTTTTTAAAAGAGTTTTTAGGATATCTTTCTGAACGTACACGAACCATGACATAATCCCCAACATTAAACTCTTATTTTCTTTTATGAACATCTGCAGCAAGCTTATAACTTTCATTGCTTAGAGTAATCTTTCTTTTAATATCAGCATGAATATCTCGAATGTGTTGAGCAAAAGATTCGGCAGTAGTAGATGAATGAGTATCAATGGGTAAAGGAATTAAATCGATGAGGGCTTGAGGAATATAACCGTAAGTAATTTCAAAAGGAGATTTTCTAGTAGAATGATTAACTGAATTATTGTATGCAAATTTGGCAATAGCCAATACAGAATTCCAAGTTCCAATATGTTTTCCCACCAAAGTCCTAAGCAAATTTCCCAAACTTCGATTGACTACCTCAATTTGGCCATCAATTTGTGGATGAAATGCAGATGAAAATTTCAATTTTGTAGTTGAGAGTTTCCACAATGTTTTCCAAAAATAGCCTACAAATTTAACATCTCGATCAGAAACGATGGAAGTTGGTAAACCGTGTAGCTTAACAATTTCTTTAAAGAATAATTTTGCAATATATAAAGATTGGCAGATTTAGTACATGGGATAAAATGAGCCGTTTTTGAAGATCTATAAACTACCATAAGAATTGAATCAAATCCTTAAGAGGTTTTAGGCAATCCGAGAATAAAGTCCATGATAATGTCTTGCCGAGGAATATGTAGTACATGCAGAGGAGTGTATAATCCAGTGTTTCTCTTTTGAGCTTTAGCAAGTTAACATATGGGACACTATGAAATAATTCTTGACACGTCTTTTCTCAATGTAGGTTAGTACAATCTATCTTTAACTAATGAAATAGTTTTATCTCTACCAAAATGACCAACAATATCCCCAGCATGTAATTCCCAAATTAAAAAATCTCAAACGGATTTATTGGGAAAACATAACTTTATTCCTTTAAATAAATATCCATCACGAATTGTATAATCATTACGATTTCCATTTTGCGTTTCATGAAAAATAGTTCCAAAATCAGTGCACGGTGGATATTCACTTTTTAACCTATCAAATCCAACAACTTTAACATCCATATTGTGAAGAATGAGTGAGACACGACTGAGAGCATCTGAAAATTTGTTTTCAATTCTAGCCCGATATTTGAGAACAAATGTGCACTCTTTCAAAAACTCAATACACTTCACATGTCTTGCACTTAATCGTTTTTGTTATTGTAAATACCTTAAAGTCATATGATCTGAATATAATACAAATTCATAAGGTAGTAAATAATGCCTCTAAAATTTAAGTGCTTACTCAACAACATAAAATTTTCTATCATATGTTGAATTTTTTATTTAGTGTCATTGAGTTTTTGAGAAAAATACACAATTAGATGACCTTCTTGGCTCAAAACACCCCCAATCGCAACTCTTGATGCATCACAAGCAATTTCAAAAACATCGGTAAAATTAGGAAGTTGCAATACATGTGTCTTAGTCATTTTCTTTTTAATCTCCTTAAATGCTCTGGACGCAGAAGTTGACCATTGAAATTCTTTATTTTTCAAACAATCTATGATAGGTGTAATGATTGTGCTAAACTCTTTAATGAAATGCCTATAAAATGCAGCTAAATCATAAAAACTTTGCACTTCAGAATTAATGGGGTTCTGGCCATTCCTTAATGACTTTTACCTTGGAGGGATCCATAGAAATTCTATTAGCCAATACCACAAATCCTAAGAAAATCACTTGATTTGTCAAAAAATAACATTTCTTGAAGTTTACAAAGAACTTTTCAGATCAAAGCGTTGTAAGAACAATTTTTAAATGTCGCAAGTGTTCTTCCTTAGAACGGCTATAAATGAGAATATTATCAAAATAAACTAAAAAAAACTTTCCAATGAAAGGTTGAAACACTCAGTTCATGATTTTTATAAATGTACTTGGGGCATTTGATAATTCAAAAGGCATAACTAACTATTCAAACAATCTATCTTGAGTTTAAAGATAGTTTTTCATTCATCCCCCATTCTAATTTGAATTTGATAGTATCCGCTTCTAAAATCTATCTTAGAGAACTATTGTGCTTCAGTCAGAAGATCCAACATATCATCAAGTCTTGGTATAAAAAATCTATAATTTATGGTAATTTTGTTTATCGTGCGACTATCAACACACATTCTTCAGGATCCATCTTTCTTAGAAGTTATTGAGCTGGAACAGCAATGGGCTAAGGCTTTCGCGAATAAATTCTTTATCAAACAATTCAATTACCTGCCTTTTTAATTCATCATGCTTATTAGGATTCATATAAAAATAAGACAAATTGGGTAATTGAGATCCTGGTATAAGATCAATAGCATGTTGAATATCCCTCATAGGTGGAGGTTCATTTGGTAATTCATCAGAAATCACATTTTTGTATTCTTTCATTAATGCTTGGATTTTAGGTAATGCTACATTAGTCTCATGAAGAACAATGTTTGTATCCTTTTTGGCTACTATAACTAGAATGAGTCCTGAATTTTGTCATTCTTTTTCAAATTATTTTCTTATAAGAATATACAAAGGTCATTTTTTAAATGAATCAACTGTAGACTCATTGTGGGATCTATCACTTTCTTTAAGTTTAGCAAATTTCAAAAGGATAGATTTTCCATTATGCTTGATAATATAGGTGTTTGATTACCCATAATGGATTACTTTTAAGTCATTTAGCTATGGACGATCAAGAAGAATATAAGCCACATCCACGGGTAGCACATTACACCAAATATGATTAGAATAATCACCCATCAATATAGGAACTAAGCATCTTTCATTAACAGGAAGTGTAGTTTTGTCTACCTATACTACACGATATGGATGAGGATGTACTTCGGTTTTCAAATTCAATCTGGCTATGACTGATTTAGCAACCACATTCATAGAACTACCTCCATCTATAACAATCTTGCACACTGTATTCTCATATTTAAAAAATTGATGAAATATATTTGTACGTCTCCAATCACTACTTGAAAAAAAGTAGTCAAAATGCAACGCCCAACATTTAATTGTGAGTCCTCATTATAGCTATAGTCTCCATTAAGTTCACAATCCAATGATTCCTCAAAAGTTTCAGCAACTTGATCAACAGTCACATCTTCATGATCCTCTACACACTTAATTGTGAGTGTGTGTTGAGGACATTGCGATGCAATATGACATTTACCCCCACAATGAAGACATGGACAATTTAACCACTTACCAATGACATCAAATTGATAAACTGGATTACGCTTTTCCCTACTTGTGTATTATTCAGGCAATAGTTTAGTTGTTTCTTAAAAAGATGTTAGATTAGATTTAAATTTGGATACCCTCGTCTCTCCAATTTATGAAATCAAACATTTGTTAGTGAAAGATTTTAGAAAATTTTCCAATTCTGGAGCTTTATAATATGCGTCTTCCACAGAAACAACTGAATGCAATTTCAATAAAGTTTTGATTTCTAGTTTCAGGCCAATGATAATCTTTGTTCATGTAACCCAAGGATCTTCCTATATTTCGCATTTCATTTTTAATTATTCAAATTTATTAAGATAATCAATTACACTTAATGATCCTTGTCTCAAGTTAACCAGTTGTTCCAATAGTTGAGTCTGATGATATTTAGGAAGGTATTTCTCTTTTAACTTAGCTTTCATTTCAGCCGATATAGTGATAGGTACTCTTATGCGTTAACTTTCATCTAGAACCCCTTGTCAATAGTGTTTAGCAAACCCAACAAGTTTCATTTTTGTAAATCTCAATCGTTGGGCATCATCCATATCATACGAATAAAAAAAATCTTCCATGTTTGCTAACCAATCTAAGAAAGCTTTAAGGTTTAGACGACATGTCATAATTAGGAGCATCTACCTTAACTTGTTTTTGTTGGTCTCGAGTTAATGGCAAAACCCAAGAGGGGAGGGGTAAATTGGGTTCTTAAAAAATTCTTTGGTCAATTAAAACTTAACCCCTTGAAAGCTTAATTCCCTTTAATTTAAACAAATAGAGAGCAATCAAATAATAAAAGCAATGAAGTAGACAGTAGGCAAGATTTATAGTGGTTCGGGCAACCTCTCCCTACTCCACTCTTCCAAGCTCAC
>JAXCLR010009920.1:0-13582 GCA_035584095.1 Annona squamosa | reverse complement strand
ACATCTACTTTTAAACAAATTCAAATTTCAAATGAGTTCATGTCTCTAAAGTTTCCAAAAAAACTAAAAAACTATTCAAAGACTTCCAGGTAATTTCTCCCTTGATTTTTATCTGCATTTCTAATGTCAAGTTCTTACTCCTCGATTTACATATTCGAAAATAATATGCATCAATGTAGATGAAAAAAATGCATGCAACTGTTAACAATAAGAAAATAATAATCATAAAAAATATCTTAGAAATTAAATTACCTCAAGCATGCTTTGGTAATGAAGAAAGAGGTGATTTTTCTGAATTAGACTTAGTAATGCCTAAAACATGTATATATATATATATATTAATATTATAAAAATATGTATAATTGATGAAAAAATTATATAAACTACATCGGGTTCGGACCGGGTTGGGTTTTGGTACCGGATTGGTGCGAACCCGGTTTTTGTTTCGGGTTTCTACGGGTCGGATTGAAACCGGGTCTATTTTGAAAAAATTCTTAAAAATAAAACCTTTTTTTGGTTTTGATACCGGGTCGGCTCGGGCGGGTTCGGACCGACCCGGTACCAAGTTGCACCCCTAGTTTCAATGACAGTCGTGGCATTCAGTCTCCCAGTTCTACACAAGTGTTCACCCGTAAGAAAGGACAAATAGAGCATTTTATAGGGATATTTTTAGATATGAGTGAGAATGTTATATCAAATTTGTTAGAATGTCTTAGAAATTGATGGTAATACTAATTAAGATTTAAAATTATAGTAAAAAAAATACTCAATAAAAAATTGGAATTTATCTTCAATATAAATTTTTTTATGGAAAATCTTCAAATATAGTTAGATGCGGGGCAACAATTAAATACAGTCGGCTGCTGCGCAAACACGCCCGTGAAACCTTTTTTCTTCTTTCAATCTTTGGTTAGCAAATATCAACACTATTCGTGTAATGTACTCATGTGTTTGAGAAGTAATAAAACTTTAAGATGAAAAATTTTTAATATAAAAATTATTAAATTGATAGAAAATGATATGGGGTGTGTTTGGGAAGTTGTAAAACTTTTGATGAAAAATTTTGTATGTAAAAATTGTCAAATCAGTAGAAAATAATATGATAGTATAGGAGTAATGATGAGGAATAAAGAGTATAAATTTAAAATAAATAGGTTAGTTGTATTGGTAGTTGTGTAGAATGATTGAAAAGTAGGGTTGTTGTATAGAAATATGTTTAAAAAATAATTAAAAAAAGAGTAGTTATGGAGAGTGAAAAGTTTTAGATTGAAAAATTTTAATTTGATAACTTTTTAAAATTGGCAAACACACCCATAATAATGTTAAAATAGATAGGTTTCGTGTTATCTACACGTGTGTTTGAGAAGTGATAAAACTTTAAGATGAAAAACTTTTAGTGTAAAAATTATTAAATTGATAAAAAATGATATAATAATATTAAAATAAATAGGTTGGTTATATAGATAGTTGTCTATAAATGATTAAAAAATAAGATAATTGCATTAGTAGATGTGATGAAATAATTTTAAAATAGGATAGTTATGAAAAGTGAAAAGTTTTAATTTGACTTTTTCTTGTCACTGCGAAACACACTCTACATTACTGAAATTCATTTTTAGTTGAAAGTTTATGCACATAAACAATTAGCATCTTTTAAGAATGAATATATGATTGATAATTTAAAAAATATTTGTGATAATAGTACATAAAAGTTTTCACTTCGTATGCTTTTTTTAAAAAAATAAATAAATATGCATGGAAAAACATGATAAATGATTTTGATTTCAACGAATATTTAAAATAAAAAGCAACGGTTAATTTTCATGAAGTGGTTATATTGAATCACTGCGTTTGAATGTATACAGGAAATACGTGTAGATGCTATTGACGATTTCCATGTTGCTACGCTAGTTTTCGTCCACACATTGATTAAACGAAAATTCTAATTTGCTCGTTGCAGTTAAAATTATTTATTTTATCTAAAATATAAGTCTCATTGAGATTAAATATTTGCGTATGCTAGTTTAATCAAAGTGTAAATCCATAAAATTAATAAGATTTTATACGAATTTTAAAGCTATTAATTCTTCATTTATAACATTTAAAACATTTTTATGCATCAACAGGTGATTTTCTAAATTATTATAACACTTTAATAAGTCTGTGAATAGATGTAAGCAATTTTCATAATTTCATTTTTATATGTAATAGTGGGGAGTTCGCATCATAAACTCTCTAAATTTGCATATTAGCATTTAGGACCTTGATGTTTATATATTAGCATATTAAATCCTGCAAAGTTTTAGTCTTTACATTTTAAACTCTTACCCCAGACGGCGTTAAAAAATACCATTAGACTCATATGTAATGTTGAAAATACTATTGCATACATATGAAAATCAAAATAGTCCCGGTGAGAAACCAATGTTGTTTGCACAATAGAGCTTCACGATTCTGATGAAATAATGTCAATTAGGAAGATAATAGTGGTTTTTGGTTATTATTGTCTTGTTTTTTATACAGATGTAATGGTATTTTTGACATTACGCGTGGGTTTAATAGTATTTTTTAACATCATTAGGGGCAAGAGTTTAAATGCAAAAATTAGAACTTAGCAAGGTGTAATATGTTAATACGCAAACTTCGGAGTCTAAAATGCTAATACACAAATTTAAAGGGTTTATTATGTAAATTTTCCATGTAATAATATATATTTTAACAATAGGTATAGTAACCCAAGACTTTGATGTTGAGATATTATGATAAAGCAAAGCATGTTGTATATAACGAGCAAATAGTATTTTGGTTTGCAAGTCACACTATTAAATTCTGAAGTTGGATATTTATTTTTGAAAAATACAACTACATATTTTAAAATTTGTTTGTTAACCATTTAAATGTGTAAAAAGAAAATATTGTTCTAATGTTCAAAGGGAACTAGCGGAACTAGCTCTTTCAAAATTTACAGAGTGTTTAGTATTTTACCCAGCATGCAAAGTGTTTAGGTATTTTAGGTATCAAATCTCAGTTGTGGTGAGTTTATCTTTCATTTTCAGAGACAATATCTAGCATAGATATATTTTTCTATTTACATTTTCCCCTTAAATTCTGATTTTTCGATTCTTCATTCATTTGCAATGGCTTTTGATGGAGATGGGTTTTGTCTTCTTTCATCAGATCATTGGCGAATCGGAGCCATCGACTGCATTGCTGAAAGAGTGATTGCTTCTCCTCTTCGTTGTCTTTGGTCTTTTTTTTTGATTGGTACAGTTACATATATCTCAACACATATTATACTTGAAGATCTGAGACATTCTTACAAATATAAGGGACATACATTCCCAAAGAAATATGGAGACACAGCTCCACGAAAGAATAAGGAAGATACAGCTTCCAACAACCACCTGGAAGACCACCCGCTCCCACACTCCATCCATCCGGGAGACCACTTTTTTTGCTCCCACGTATATTTTCCGCCCGAAATCTTGAGCGCGATTGGAGATTCGAAACTCTACCAACTGACGCGCACATCTTTGCGCCACCGACAGCTTGTCATCTTTGGTCTTTAGTTCTTCTTGTTGTTCCGGTTGCTGCATCATAAATCTAGTCGTAACCATCATCCGGCCGGTGGAAAAGGTTATTCGTGTCATTTTAAAATTATCAATGTGCGAATAGTCCCGCTCACGTGTTTTAACAGTTATTTTAAACACCGTTACTGTACAGGGTTTAAAATGTAAAAAATAAAGTTTTTAGGGTTTAAAAATGAAAATATTCAAAATTTAAAATTTAAAATGCAAATAAACAAAGTTAGAAAGTTCAAGATGTAAAAGAAAAATGGGCTGAGGCCACCAACCAGCCCAAATTTCGCCAAAAGCTTTGCTGGGTATGTGGTTGGACAGGACACTATAGATGGGCCTGGGGGTTATCTTGATTGGTTAAATGGAAAGTAGAGGAACCGAAAAGGGGGAAAAGTAAATTAGCAGCATAGGCATCGGGTTTGTAATCAAGTAAACATAAACAAAATAAATAGGCTTTTCTAATAGGATAATGACTAGTGATCAAAAGTTATACATTTTTATCTTAAAAAAAAAGTTATACATTTTTAGAGTAGTAATATGTCATGGTCAAACAAATAGGGCCCTACCAACAGCCCATCGGGCCATGTAAGGAGTGAATACAACCTTTTTATTAAAAAAAAATGGTGAAATGACGAAAATGTTGCCTCTGCTCTTCGGCACTTTCATCAAAATTCATGTAATCAAAATACATTTCATAATTGATGATTAATTTTTTTTTCATTATTATATTTTGTTAATTATTATATGTGGTTGAAATCGAATGATATGTCTATCCGATATTAAAGTGAGACATTATTGTAAATATATTACATTATTGCAAATCCACTATTAAGAACTTGATTAAGTGAATGTGATAATATCATGATACATGGAAGGAAATGTGTACAGATTACATACAACCACCATGATATGTATTAACAGATTTTCTTAATTTAAGTATAAATGTTGAATTGTATATTCATTGACTGAGCATATTTTTCAAATGAGTGCACTTATCCAAAAGTTTTCAAATGTTGGATCTAGAAATTTTATTTTTTATATAATTTTTTGAAATATATATATTAGGCCCAGTGAGAGAATGCTAGATCTTGTAAGAATATAAGATTTTGTAAAGTGGCCGAACATAATATATAATTCTAGTTTTTGCATAAAAGTGATAGCTCAGCATATTTTGGAATATAGTAATTTCTTAAGTGGTTGATTCTCTTTCTATTTGAGTAGATGGGAAGGCTCTATAAAAGTAGGGGAGTTTGGGTCTCTCCTACACATAATTTTCACTTGTGGTTGCCCATCGGCTGCTAGTATCATGGGAGAAAGTGTTGTAGGAGAAGACTGCATTCAATAAGATTGTTCCTATTACTCTACGTAGAATCTATGACATAAATGGATTTGGGTACACTTCTACATCACCCAAATTAAATAATAATTGTGATTAATCCTGCTTTGTTTGTTGTTTGGTGCTGAAAAATTGGTAGCTCAGTTGGAAAGACAGGATGCCCAATTTTTATGGCTATTATTGAATTTCTGCTGGTGTGAATGATGATGACAGCTCCCAACGGATTTTTGAAGTTGATTGACTTTTCACTGCTTAAATGGATTTGTGCTTGTTAGTGGGTTAGATGCAGGGCAGTTTGGTGTTGACTGCTACCATGGCTTGTCAAAAGCCAAACTAATAGATGATGGTTACTATGATTTTAGATTGTGGTGGCTAGAGCATGAGGTGATGCAGAGGAGATCACCAAGATGGCAACAAGCTAGTCGTGAGTAGGAGAAATAGGCAACCATGGCTCTCTTTGATTTGGGGAAGATCAAATCCATCTTATAGTGCTCTACTAGTGGAGTAGGCATTTGCTCATGTACAATGGTGTTTTCATCATCCATCCTTTAAAAACATTTACGTAATTTCATGTAAATAATGTTAATTAAATAACAAACATCTATAAAAATATTTTTAACCTAACTGCAAATCCATCAAGAACTAAACTCTTAAGTAATGTGTAAATTTTTGTATGGAGTTTATTGACTGAAGGAAAATGTAGATGGGAAGCACAATTTGGACCAAAATTGTGTGGGGTTTGCTACAGTTATTAGAGAATCTAAGGGATACTTCATAATGGCCAAGGGGTGGAATAGAAAGGAATCCTAGAAATCTTACTCATAAAAGTCATAGCATAATGGTTGAGTACCAATCGGACTCTGACTTTTTATATGCAGAAGCTCCGACTTGAATCTGATTCCATCAATCTTATTGATTTTTGAACTAATAGAAAATAATTTTCTCTCAAAGCGAAACGAGATGTCACTCGCAAACATTCTCGAGGTCGAACCGTTTGATGTCTGGGGCAAGGTTTCATGGGACCTTTCTCATTCTCATTCAACAACCAGTACATACTTCTTGCGGTTGATTACGTAACTAGATGGGTGGAGGCAATTACTTCTCTGACAAATGATTCACGGGTGGTCGCCAAATTCTTAAAATACAACATTTTTGCCAGATTCGGTGTACCGCGAGCAATCATAACAGACGGAGGAAGCCACTTTTGTAATAAGCAAATTGAGCAACTGCTCAAGAAATATGATGTCACACATAAAATCGCTACCCCCTACCACCCACAAATAAGTGGCCAAACTGAATTTTCAAACCGCAAGATTAAACACATACTCGAGAAGACAGTATCACAGTCACGCAAAGATTGGTCAAGGCAACTCGATGATGCTCTTTGGGCATACCACACTGCATTCAAAGCTTCGATCGTGACAACACTTTTCTGACTAGTCTATGGAAAATCGTGTCATTTGCCCGTCGAGCTGGAGCACAAAGCATATTGGGCAATCAAATTTTTGAATTTTGATATGAAATCTGCAGGAGAAAGGCGCCTACTACAACTTGATGAACTTGAGGAGATTTGACTCGATGCTTATGAAAATTCAAAGATGTACAAAGAAAAGATAAAATTTTGGCATGACAAACACATCTGGAAAAAGGTAATCAAAGTTAATGACATGGTATTGTTTTTTAATTCTCGTTTTAAATTGTTTTTAGGAAAATTGAAGTCGAGGTGATCGGGACCATTCAAAGTATTACAAGTAAATGACATCCTTATAGAGCAGTCGAAATCTAGAGTAAAAAGACGAGAGCATTCAAAGTAAATGGTCAGCGTCTCAAACCCTACTTCTCAGGGGATCACATTCCAATAGGAGTCATCTACTCCTTCTGCGAAACTACGCTACTCAATTGAAAATCTGTAGTTGGACCAATGACTTTAAACCAAACGCTTCTTGGGAGACAACCCAAAAATTTTCTTTTTCTTTCAAGGAAGTTTTAGTTTTATTTTTTTCTTTTAGTTTCTTTTTAGAATTTTGATATTTTTAATTTTAAACTTTATTGGTTATTTTCAGAGTCCACTTGTAAGGAAGCACTATGGTATGTAAATTTTAGTTCAACTCACCAAAAAAAAGGGGGGGGGGGAAGTTAACATCTCACATTTTTACAATTACTCCCTTTATTTTAATGGCATGATTTTCATTAAGGACAATGTAAATTTCAAGTGTAGAGGTGAATGCATTGCATTAATTTTTTTAAAATATTTCTTTCACTTCCTTGATTATCTTTTTGTCATGATTAAAATAAAAAAGGGGGCGCAATTCTTGCATACAAGGTATTAGACCCTATTTTGAACTCGTGTATGTCTTGAAAGCAAACCATACGAGGAATTTCAACATCTTTGAGTGAGGAAAGGTTGAAGTTTAATGAAATGTTAAAATTTGTTTTTGAACATGTACTTGTTGAAAATACTTGAATTTTTGTCCTGAATCACTTGATGAAACTGATATACCTAGGAACCGATCTTGTTTTCTTTCGAAATCAGAGTAATCCTCTCAAATATATTAAAAGTTTTTCTAATACATATATTTGTCATTTAAGAAGGTAGTTTTTCCCATATACATGAAAAATTTTATTCTGGTTGAAGAAATTTCCAAAACTCCATTTAACCAATTCATGGACATGATTAAGACATTTTCTTTCATGATAAGCCTATCTTTGAAAGTATAATAGTTGTTTATCCCTTTTGAGCATGAACATAAATTTTTCCTAAACCACAATTTCCACTTTGTTGAACCAACTTTGAAACTGAATTATGAGCTGAAAAGTGAAACAGAGAATAATATTTAATCTTCTGACTGTGCAAATAATAAAAATGACTTCCCAGATACTCTGAAATATGGTGAGAGAAATTATTGCCAGACTTGTTTAAAAAAAAAACTAAACTCAAGGGTAAGAATGGGCTTGAAAGAAAATAAAAACACTAAGTGTGGGAGTAACATTATTTCCTGTTGTAAATTAAGGCTCAAGTCATGTGGAGACGGTTCAATTTTTAAAATTTTTATTTCTTATACCAAACCTAACCGTTGTCCTATTAAGCCCTTATGATCCTATGAATTGGCTATTAAGCCCTTATGATCCTATGAATTGGCTAATAAAGTCGATAAAGGAAATTTAATTTTTATGAGATGTATATGAGGTATTTGACTACTATCATCACTTGAATTATTAATTGTGTGTATGGAATAACTAGATCAGTGGGGAAGATATCTGATGATTAGGAGTTTGTGGGAGTTTTTGAACTCTTAATAATGGAAAACAAATTTGGTGACAGGATTTAGAATATTAGTCATGTGAGAAGAGATTGTTGACCAAGATTTTCAAGGAGTGTCATGTTTCAAAATTTTTAGTTTTCTCATTAGTTTTGATGATTGGCTAAATATTTATTTTCTATTTTTGCTCAAAGTTTTGAAATTTTACAATTTATTCTTGAATCCTTTTGTATTTGCTTGAGGACAAACAACAGTTCAAGTGTGGGGGTATTTGATAAGTGCAAATTAATAACATATTCTATGGACATTTTATACCAAATTGGTAGGTAATTAATTAAAACTAATATGAAATTTGGTTTAAAATGTGGTTTTGCAACTTTTGGATATTAAATATTAATTTCAAGCAAGTTAAACAAATTTTATAATCTTTCGGCTTGAAATTACATTTTTATTTGTTGTCATGAAATTAAATGGGTTTGAAATAAATTTTTATATAATAACACACTAATGATTTTTGAATTAATGATTTAAACATATTTTTTTATGCAGGAAAACAAATTACAACAAGTGAGCCGCACAAGATCAAATCATGCAAATATCTAAGCAGTCCATATAATGTTGTCCATTTTTCCACTGCATGCATAAATGCCTACATCATATTAACGTGATCATGGCAGCAATATTTTCAATGGACCCCACTAGCTACTCACGTGAATTCCCTAGCAATTTCGGCAGCATGTCAAAGCATTTAAGCTTCCACTAAATGCACGTGATCAGCCATTGCAAAATGTAGTAACATATTTATATTGCAAAGGACCCACCAAATTCATTCACTAGCTGCCCACCATGTTATTCAATTGCCATTTTTCTAGCAGCTACATTCATGTCATATGCATCCTATTTATCATGCATTGGACCCCACTTCCATTTACTAATATCCAGCAATATAAGTGACCACAAAATCGCCCATTCATGTGATTTCTTTCGTGAATTCAGTAGCATGCATTTATGCATTTATCTCATTCACGTGATCATGCAATCCAACAACATTTCATGTGTGGCCCACCTAAAATGCAACGGCCGGAAAATCAGCAACATGTAACTGCATGTGGACCCCACATAAATGGCTATATAAAGGGCATCCTGGATCAACAGGCAGCATCGGAATATTTTAGAGAGAGAATTTTGACCAGAACAGAGAGAGAATGAGCATTCGAAGAACAAATAGAAAATTCACACAGAGTGTACCGGAGCAAAGAAAATTCACGAGCACAAATTTAAGAGAAAAAGAGAAAGAACAAGGAGGTGGAAAGCACGGGAAAAAGGCAGACCGACAAATTGCGTTGAGCGGCCAACACACCATCGGGGCTTCAAACCAATAAGCTTTTCTATCTTTTTCCTTTTTAATTTTAATTGTCTTGTTTAAGATGGATTATAATTTTAATTTTATTTCAGATTTAAACATGTTTGGCTAAACCTTAAATCTAAGGTTAGGACGTAGCATGCGTACAATGTAGCACGGTGTGAATTTTTAATTCATTTATGATGGATATTGTTGTTAATTTAATATTTTATGATTTTTATGCTTGCTTTGTACACGGGCCCGTACTTTGGCATAATTCAATATATTAAGTGATGAAACTAAGAGGTGAAAGCTTAATATATGATAATCAAGATATTAAACCTAAAAATCTAATACCATGAAAATAAGTATGATAACCTTTAGGAATGCCATGAACAAACTACAGAATTTAACGGACTCTAATTAACTTAATCTCATGAGAATAAGTGGTTAAGAAAATTAGGCTATACCTTGTAGGTTTCGAGAAAAGATGCAATGATAAATTAGAGTTTTGTTCTCCTTTAACAAACAATATCCAAATTACATAATTATACCACTACCCGTTGCAAAAGACACATATGAAATCCTAGACCCTAGGTACTCGCATTCTCGTTTTTTCTACTCATTTTTAATTTGCAATTTTCTCTTTCCATTTTTTTTATTTCCTTTCCCTTTTATTTACTATATTTCCTCTCCACTTTTCTATTTTATCTGCTATATTTTCTCTATATCCGACATGAAAGCGTTTAAAAATAAAAATTTATAGTCTTGTATTCCTTGTAGATTGATAATTTATATATTACAATTTATGACCCGTGCACTAGTGGTGAGATTGCGAACAAACACTTTAAAGCATTATGTAAAGTTATCCAACTTAATTTAATATGCTAATAAATGTTTTCATGTTATTTTTGAGCTTATTTAGTTCTATTCGTCTCTGCCTATATTTTATTACAAAATATTTTATTAAAAATAAAATAACATCCATTTCATTTTTCATTTTAAAATTTTTTTATTTAAATGTGTGAAGTTAGTATGAAATTATATAAAAATTTTGAGAATTATCAAATAACAAACTTATATGCGTAATCAATACATAGTCTCAAATAAATCTCCTTCGTGGCTTATATTTTACAGCATTCAACTAATTCAAAAGGAAAATATATCTTAATCCATTGTTTTGTTCAATCATCAGTTAGTTTACCGATCATCACATTCTAATTTAGCAAGACTCTGCCTCTCCCTGCCTGAGATGCTCATATGACAAACCATTGTGTCTTATGTGACACTCTCTCTTTCACTCAGTAACACGCGAAGAGATCATGAATTATGAGAAAATTACAACTTGATATATATATTTTTTCATCTTGATAGAAGCTTTTAGCAAAACTGATTACAATTATTTAATCGACCAATTGTCATTTGCACACTACTCAAGCTACGACCACCTATATACTTAAATTAATTAAATTCAAAATGCTAATGTTGCTATTATGTGAACTCATGACTAAATTCCTTTGCACAAAAAACACATAAGTGCTAAAGTTCCACTTACGCTTGCATTTATCATCTCCATATGTACGTTAAATTGCATAAGCCATGCATTGATGCATATCCCCCAGCATGTATGACAATGCATTAATCGTGCACTTGGTCATACACCTCATATGTACTAGCTACAAATTAAATATAAATTGTATTTAGTTTTCTAATGCGATCATATTCAAAGAACTCTTGAGCTTTTAACATGGCTAAGTGGCATCATATTTCATGACAAAATCACTCATCTAATACCAATTAAAATCACCAACTGAGGCTAGCTCGGGTGGTCATCAACAGCGGCGCAAAAACGCTTTCCGCAGTTGGTGCGGGATCGAATCCTATTCGGGATTTCAGTCCCAAAAAATAGGTGTGGGAGCAGGTAGTCTCTCGGGTGGAAGAGGTGTGAGAGCAAGTGGTCTCTCAGTTGACTGTTGGAAGCTATGTCTTTCAAATTCTTTTGTAGAGCTGTCTCCAGATTTCTTTGCGATGTTATGTGTCTTCAGATTTGTAAGAATGTCTCAAGATCTTCAGTATAATATGTGTTGAGCTATATGTAATTATATACCAATAAAAAAAATACCAATTAAAATCAAGTTTTCTTCTTGTGCTCTTCATGCATCTTTACCATTGCTACAACTTATACACAACCCAAATAGTGCAAAATATTCATAAAGTATTCGTAAAGTTCATCATTCCATTTTGATATAAACTATCTTTGTACAACATTGATCGTATGATCACATTAGACCCACTCAAAACTATTGCTTTAGATTATAATGAACTCGATCATTCCAAAACTTTAATCATTGTGATATAATTTGATCATTCTAAACGATGTAGTATTTCATTGATCCGCACCATTCACATGAATCACATCGCCTTAAGTTATTCAAATTTACACATTGCACACCTTATCATATCCATGCCATTGAAGCAATACTCACCAAATTTGACCTCACTACCAAGTTTAGACCACCCTAAAATACACGAATCTACACTTAAAATGCCAAATTACTAATATGATATTACTTAATTGCCACAATTGCTTTGGTGCATCACCATGCACCATATCCGTTGAATCATATTCCGAAAATAGGAAGAACTTGTGCTTTGCATTGTACTACCATCCATCTGCATGCGCAACCTTTATACCAAATCCACAAATCTACCATAGTCGCACACCAAATCCATCATGTTAGATCCAGCAGTCTATCGTACTTCTTGAAATGATCCAAACTTATGCTCCGCAATCTAGCAATCCAACTGTCATGACAATCCTACTCCTTCAAATCAACAAATGTAATTATTACATTTGAACCCAACCATTGATCCAACATTGATTTCGCTTCAAGAATCATATATTCATAACCACAACTCTAATACAACTCGTTAAGAAATGTGATTCAATTTGATATTGCTTGTTACAAAAGCACATATAAAAAAATGAAGACCAAATAAATAACAGTATGGTCATATACATAAATAAAAAATATTTATATAGAAAATTTTTAATTTAAAAGTGAAAACTCGCAAGAGAAAAATAATAATACACCACAAGAGAGAAAACCCTTTCAATCTAGATGACCCTTGTAACTTAATTAATAAACTCTAATAATTCATCTCTTATGCCCTGTCGAGATACGTTAAGAATCATATAATAATTCTTCTTTGTCTCTAAACTCCTATTTAGGTTTTCATTGAGTCTATAACTAATTACCTAATTTATATGAGTCCCACAAATACTTGTGCAAAATTAATGTTGACTTCCATGCATTCACGGTATACTTTCACATGAATCATTTTCCAAATAACACATGCATAACATATAAAACATAACCTTCACAAAAAATATTTAAATTTATTTTTATTAATTCTTATAAATTCAAATCCAATTTAATTTTAATTTGGTGGGGTTCGAACTCAAATTTTTAACTCAGTTCTTAATTTACCCAATGGTGAATTTTGGCGAGTGTAGTTAAGTCAATTCAATCATAAGTTGAATTGATGACTTTAACACACAACTTTTCAGAATAATGATTCAGTTGTTACTTGTTACTATAAGCACGAAGGTTCCGCGCATAGCCTTTATTTTTAATCTCAGAATATATCTCAAAATTTAAACTTTTATCATGTTTAATCATGCAATCTGATAAGTCCAGACTTAGTCTAAGGTTTGACTGAATTAAATCGGGAACTCAAATCAGCAAAGATAAAGAGTGAACTAAGTAGACATAAGATCTACGTGAAAAATAATTTATGAATACAAAATCATCCAAAAATCAAGGGATCAACAAGGCTAAAATCTTGTTATTCAGAGTTTTATATATATATATAGAGAGAGAGAGAGGATTATAGATACAAAAATATGATTTTCCTTGTCGTGGAATCTCCCGTAAGGATAAGTTTATTTGAGTAGGTTAGCTAGGTCTCTTAATTTCTAATGGGTATTGTAGACACCCTTTCTTGTTTTGTTTTGATTTGATATAGTTTGTTTTGCAATTATGTTTTTAATAATTTGTCATTG
>JAXCLR010009919.1:0-13607 GCA_035584095.1 Annona squamosa | reverse complement strand
GGGAGACAATTCATGATATACAAATATCATGATTTTCATTTCTTTTCTTCATTCACTCTTTTTATCTATCATTTCTTGCTATGATTCCATTCTTATCTCTTCATATAGATCTAGATATTATCTTTGCCCATTTATAAATTCATATTCTAATACCAACTTCTGTGGTATTATACCTTTCCTATCTTCCAATTTTTTTTCTCTTTCCATGCCTATTTACCAATCCTTGCTCTGATACGGTTCTGTCACGGGAAAGCATTTGAGGGGTATCTTGATCCCGCCACATCCTCAATTATATGTATATAAAATAGTCACTGGTATCGCATATTTGGTAGATTATTTATTTCCATTATTCATGAAAAATTTATTTTTGCCCACATTATAAGTCTGTATTTTTACGTTTAAAATATTCATTTTCTTATAAGATTAATTTATTTTATTTTGATTCATCTACCGATATTTCATATGTTTGGTAATATTTTCAATGTATATTTACATACATCTAGATGATCGCCCATTTAAATGTATGTGGGAACAATTTTTAATTTTTAATTTTTTTATTTTTTGTAATACCCTTAATCTACATGTATTAATCTTAAGTATTAAATTTTACTAATTTACGGATACGTATATATTTTTTTTATTTTGAAAATAACAATATTTAAACCATTTGCACAAATACCTGAATTACTCTTATTATTAAAAATTGGAAACATATACCCATATCCAATAATGGCAAATGTTATTTATAGCTTAAATATATAATTGAATAGTGTTTAAAAATAATTTTAATAAGAGATTTCTATCTAAGTGCGGTGAAATTATTTGAAAATGTAGAAGTATTACTGTGATATTTAGTTTGTCTTTTGTGCAATTATATTACATCCTTCCTGATGCAAAGTTCTTTTCCGCGGAAATATAAATAAATGACAAATAAAATTTTTATAAATACAAAATTATATTTTTACTTATAAATTAAAATTTAGTTATCATTTCCAAATAAAAATCACATGACAATAAGAAGTAGAAAATATATATTTCTCTTTAAAACATTTTGTTAGCAACTACGACGGGTATAACGGTTGTACAAATTATTTTAATTATCATTCCATGTATATGTATATTACATTATCCCCCGATGAGAAGGACGAACTCACAATTGCAAGTAAATCTATTGTTCGAACAATTACTCTAATTCTTTTTTTTGTTTTTATTCGTAATGGAAATCCTTGTGAAATTATCTCACTACATGGCATTCTATTTTAGGACATGGACAAAATGGTGCGAGAACATGTTGAGCATGTCCAACGTACTGTCTGTCAAGTTGCGGTGAGAGAAAGTGTTCTTCAATTTTTATCCACTGAATAATATATGATTTATCTAACTTTGAGTCATAGAATAGGAACTCGAGGATCAGGTGAGAATTTTGCAATGTTCAAATGCACGACGTGTGTCTTGTAGCATACTGCCCACTTCTGGCAACGGTGAAGGAGGATCTCATTGTCTCGCCATGCATTTGGATGATTCGTTTGAAATCATCTATGCATGGGCGTGAACGATTGTCAGCAGAAGCCTCAAATGATATATGCTTGGCTTTCTCGGAAAAGATCATGGCGAGGGTCGAATATGCCTATAAGAGAGGCACGTCTTTTCTATAGTTTATGACGTGTTCATATTTCCAATAAAATTTAGACAAAATTGATCTCTCGCCATTAACGACATTTTGCAGGATCCAAGACAATTTAGACATTGCTCTCTAATAAAGATGAACCTAGCCTATGTCACGGTAGAGAAGATGCTACTGCTTGAGTGGGTATTGGGTGACTCGAGACTGCATACTGAGTACGTATTCTACGTTAAATGCGCTTGCAATATTAAATTCAAAATTTTCAACATCAATTTTCTTAAAAATGTTGTCTTCATCTTCTCTATCATGGCCAATTTTAATATACATGGCAAGGGTCTTTAAGCTACAAATGACTCATGTGACCCAAAAGGACTTTCAATGTTTTGCCAATTGCGGTAATATCAATCCTAGTGTATGTAACTCTTGAATCTATGCTTGATAATATGATAATGTTGTTGTTAATCAATTACGTATTATTTGTCATTATTTTTATTGATTTATATCTATCGTCCATGGCATGGTGACAGGCTGTTGATGCATATATTCTAATTCTAAATTTCCATTAGCTAGAGGGAATATCTGGCGTACGGTGTCATTACTTCTCATCGTTTGTCGGGGTTAGAACTTCAACCCGGAATGTTCCCCGAGCAAATATAATAGTTAAGGCTATTCAATAATGCAATAATTTTATTTTCATCCCATGAAGAGGAGACTGTTACTAGGAAAGCTAGACGATATTGAAGTTGAATGGGGAGTCGACATGCTTCAATATTGTGTCCTTGATGCAGAATGGGTAATTAAATACTCACACTGTTGCCTTATTAGATGGTAGTTTCTGAAACAGCTACGTGCTCTAATTGTTCTAATGCCTTGGTCCCAGATGTTTATACCAATTCAATTCCACGATGGTAGCTGGTTTGCATATGCGGTTGATATGATACTCTGCGACATACACTATATTGACGTCGTTGAAGAGGACAAGTCAAATAGGTTTATGGAAACTTACCAGCGAATGGTAAGTCTTTTGAATGGATTGCTACTTCTACAAATTAAACATTAGTGAACATATGTTTGTCATTTCTCGAGTTTATCTCCAGCTTAGTATGTTAAAGAAAATGTTTGACGTGGATAATGAAGTTCGAGATGCATATGCCTTCCACATGGTGCGTAACACTATTGAACTCATAAGTACAAGGTATAGCTCTACCATTTATTGTAATTTTTTTAGTCAACATTGGTTGGCTAATGTGGCTTATGTCTTCGTTTATTACAGAGAGGACTCCGACGTAGACATTATTAATATTATAGAGCATTACACTAGGCCATACACAGTGCAATTCGGTAAGGTATATTCACTCATCACTGTTGAGTGATGAAATTGTACATTCATTGCCAAGTAGACATTTTATTATGGCCCATACATATCATTCATGGCATTGTGTTACATAGATAATCACCGAGAGCTATAAGAAGCATATTGGATGCAAAATCCTCACTAATAGGTTTAATATGTTGGTCCAAGACAATTATTCTCACGCAACTAATTGGTTTAATAGAGATCTACAAACGGAGAAATGAGCAAGTTGCCCCGTTGATGTAGAAAAAACATGATGTTGTTTTTGGAATGCTCATGCTAGTCTATGATTGGTATGCTTAGATGAAACTGATCTTTACCCATTTGCTTCTGCTTTTTCAACATTTGTAGTCAGGGAAGGACCTACTATGTTCAATGATTAAGCCTTTTTCACCATTATAAAGACAATATATGACGAATATGAATGTTCAATAATCTCAAATCTTAATTTCAAAATCATTTCATTTGCTTAAATACATAATATTCATGTGATGTACAGTCATGTGGTATCGAGCAAAAAATGAGGTCCACCACATAGGAATGAACTATACAAAAAATTTTACAATGGAACTAACCCAAACAAGTTGTTTACAATAAAAATCTCAGGTGCAGCTCATTCACAAAATCCTATACATTGCAACACAATCAGTTTTGTGGAATATATGTGCTCTTGAATGCTTTGCTCTATACACTCTTCAAATTATCGTTCAAACTATTGTTAAGTATAAACGATGCAAATTGTCGTCGCCATTTAGCAATTTGTCTCTGCAAAGCAAATGGTGATTACATCAATTCCCGCCATAAAGTAACTATTACCTGCATCATCATTGCAAAAAAATTTACAAACGTACCAATCTATATTTCGGGGTCTTTTCAGGAATAAATGAGAACATATTGCACAACATATGCACACCACAGTCGACACTGTCATGTAATCCAAACATATATATGTTATTTGACTGCAGAAACATTGCACACTACTATGTGCGATATAGTTTGAGATAACTATACCCATTAGTTTGGTACGACAATCCATTTGCCAATTTAACCTCCCATGACGACACTGCCTTCGACTCACCGATATACTTAAAATAATCCTCTATTGCAAATGCCTGAATGTATTTACACAACATAATACACATAGTTATGATGGTAGAAAACCATGTCAATGGCATAAGTAAATCATTAACTATACCTACCACTTCATTCTTAATCACCTTCATCCCATAATCTCCAGCCGTTGATATTGAGTCTAGCAAATATATTTCCTCACAGACTGTGTCAATGGCACATGCAAACCAATGATCGCCTCTGCATTTTGCTACAAAAATTTGCATCAAAGCGGTAACGTCCATCATTAGAGAACCTTTCAAGTCATACTAGAGAGGATATAAATGCAGAAATGTACAACTAGATGATTTCTCAATTATTTACCTAGCCTTCATCGCCCACATGACATTTAATCCGCTCGGAATCATATATATAATTTGGAGCAACCGAGTCGCGCATGAGATATAGCTACATACCAGAAAATTGAAACTATAAAAATACATAGATTGGAAACCACACAGAAGTCATTTCGATATAAACACATTAGCAGAACAAACTTACTAAAAATATTGAATCAAAGTAAAATCGGGTCACACCCGAACTTGTATAAAGCTGTTGCACGTTATATAGCATTGTAAGTGTGTCTACGATCTGCACCCACAAATAGAAGATGACAAGTTAAATACTACCGTATTCAGCATGGACTACAATACCAACCAACGATAATTCAACGTACAGGAGCTTGCACTTTCTCATCTGGAGCAAGTGACAGAAACAACTCTCTTGTCAATGACATGCCTTTGCATTGAAATAGAATCTCACTGTATAGATTAACATTTAAGTCATGACACACCTCATTAAATCTAATACACCATTACTGTATAGCTGCATAGAGCAAAAAGCATTTAGTCTATGACACAATAGGAAGTAGATCGACTTACTCTTTCCAGGGATCTAGAAAATGCAAATGTGACAATTTTTTCCTCCACGTCTGTTAATCGCCTTAACTCAAAGTTCACATCTTGTCGATTCCAAGATTTTCCTGGATTCTATGATATGTAAGAGAAATTCCACAAGTGTATATTCACTTAACAACTTGTCCACGGAAACAGTAATATAACATTAAAAAAAGGCAATTTAGTATCCAAACTCGTAGTACGGATAATAAATAGCATGCAAGTACATGGTGTAGTCATGAAAACCATAAAGAAATTATAAGCTAGAAATCTAATTCCCAACCGCTCTAGCTTCAGAAGCAGCCATCGATTGTCGAGTATGTCATCTAAGTGCAATTAGCTTCCCTCTCTTAGATGACCTGATCAATCTAGAGGTCTTTATATTCCGGCTTCCTCTCCTGACCATAGCGGCAACATTTGTGGGTTCCAACACCTGTACTACATCGACGGGAGCCGTGACATCTTCCTCAACACATCAACTCGATTTCGCTGGTTCAAAGTTCCCTTGTACATTCACCGAAACTAACTCGAGACCTTCTGCACTTACCTAGTATTGGATTTTGGAATTCAAAGTTGGGGTTGTCTTGTATGAAGATGACGCTATTGAAATAAAAAAACTACTTGCAATTACCGTCAAATCTGTTATAATCTCATGGGTGGCGCCAACTATCTCCTTGTGTTCCATTTTTTGTATCAGACTATCGAGTGCCTGAATGAATTCCAGCAATATTATATATCATTCAATAACAAGGTTCATTGTAAGACAAATTCAAATGTATATATAGAGATTGATGCACCTGGATTTGTGATTCTAATGATTTTATCACAAATTATGACTCTTCTAGCATTTGTCTTAAAACTTGAAAAGGGAACAAAATCATAATTATTAGACTGCATGATTGGCTTGTGTAATAGGTCGCCAGTGATTTTAGCATCTACCATTGACACGACATAGGAAATTCTCCACATCGAAGGAATAGAACATGACAACTTACTCTTAATTCAGCATGCAGGGCTTCGTTCTCCTTGGTTAGCCTCTCCACCTCGATGGGTGCAATTTTTCTTGCCGAGTACGTGGTCTAGCTCTCACACTACTATTCGTATAGTCTGTTTTTGGATGACTAGAAGAGGGAGTCTGATCGCGTGAGTCATGTCGTACGACTTCCCATTCTGCTCCACCGTGGATTTGCCCAATGTCACCATAGATTCTCTCATGTACCTACAAAGTGGTGAGGAATACATTACAAATATTGTTCAAGCCATTTTTTTTGTATATTGGAGATGAAGAAAATTACCAACATTTTGTCAAAGCCGACCATCTCCCAGGTTCCGTCCAATCTCAAACAAGCTTGAGAGATCCAATTCTTAATGAGCGGTACACTAAGATGCATATTGGAGAGGTTCGCAATACTATTCTGCAGGAGCTCTGGGAACCATATCTGCACAAAGCAAGATATTCATCACAAATAAGAGTAAGCATTGATATAAAATACAATACACAATATCATTACCTGTACTAAGACCGTGCATCCTCCGATTAATTTCCATCTTTGCGAATGATACAGTGAAAATGACTTCTTACACATGTCCACCACATGCGTTGCCCAATCAAAGTCTCTTATCCTCTGGATATCGAGTACATGATGTAGGTAGACATCCTCCATTTTTCCCATCAACGTTGGGCACAACACAGTGGAGAGCGCATACAAAGCGAATGATTGACGCCATTTCACGTCTTGTTCACCTACAGCCAAGTTCTTGTAAATATCTGTAGCCAATAGAGTGTTTCCTTTTCCCAATTTCAATTGTATGCGCAACTGATCCGTGCTACGCTCTCCGATTACAGGGAGGACGCGCTGGCCTCCAAGAGAAAGTCCCAATATGAGGTTAGCATCACACGCTGTAAACTCCAATCGCTTGCCTGCGATGTAGAAGGCTTCATCACCCTCATCCCATTATAATGTTAGCCACTTAATTAGCGCAAGTTGTATAAAACGTACTCTCATCGATAGCAAACCTCCAAAACCCATATCAAATATGACCTCTCGTTGGTCTGTGCTCATTGTACTGTAATAGTCCACAAACTTCCGGACAACGCACACTGATTGCTCTTTTACTCTCTTCGAAAGGTTTCTCGAATTTTTTTTTCCTTGATGTGGTAGGAGTATCGGCATGGGGGGAATGAGTAGCTTCAGTGGCAACATCCATTTGAGTATCCGACATCTTCTCCACGACATCCACATCCATCAAATCCAACTGCAAACCAAAAAAATGCATGCCAAAGATGGTTAGTTAATGAATGTACACAGCCGCTGAAATATAGAGGGACAGAAATTATAAAAGAGCTGACACGAATCAAAAGTAAAGAAAAATCATATGATTAATAAGATTTCATATGGGAGGCAAAAAATTGTGATAGAAAAAAAGTGGACATAAGAAATCATTAAAAAGAAAGTGAATCATATGCCATTAGATCCACAATGCAGACTAGTGGCCGTTATACATAATGCTCACGTACCAAACCAACATCACATTCTTGGAAGTAAAACAAGCACACATAATAGAACACACAATTCATATGCGAATGTGGATCTTTGTATATGTAAAACTTGTTGAATCGCTGAGTTGGGCGATTCTTCCTCTTTCGCTGCCCTTTTCCACCTCGCTTCGGACGTCCACGATTGGATGTCACATGGGAGTTGCCTGTGATAATTTCTTTGTCGTCCTCGTGATCCTGTACTAGCGATGACTCTTTTGCGTATCCGTCTTCAATGGGAAAGATCTTCTTTAGTTCATTTAGTTCACGCGACAGCGTTATCATCCCTTCTATTGCATGATATAATAGACGACGATGTGATGACGTGGTAGCATTGATTGAGTTCCATATGGCTAGAAGGTCATCCTGTTGGTGCTTTGCCGAAGATATGAACTTAGAAGATTCCAATTGAAGGCCTCTACAAGGAGTACGTGACATCCATTTCAACATGAAATATTCAGGTACCTCAATCATTTTCAATTCCCAGAATACCGCAAATAGGTGTCTGCATATTATTCCAGTAAATTCAAACTACATACAACTGCATCTCCGATAATTCTTCACACGATTGAATTGAATCACCCGAGAAGCTTGCCAAACCACCCTTGTTATTCTTGCGAACTGCAAAGTACAAGTCGTGATTGGCATCATGCATCCTTTGTAGGTGATCAATTGCAAGATCTATATCCCGGGCCAGCAGATGACTACGGGATCTTGATTTGAAATTCCATACATCCTGTCGAGTGAAGCAGATCTCAGACTCAGTGCTTTACTCTTTGACAAGATTATAAGCATTCAATGGAACAATGCCGACCTCATTACATGCTTTCAAGATTGAGGCAAAATCGTCGTCAATTTTGCGATGCAATTTTAGGCGATGTGCCTGTGCTTTATCTACAAGATGATGATTATGGTCATCCAAAAAATGGGTAACCACCCATCGTCCTACATTTTGCTTCCTTGAAATCTCCAAACTCGCCATACAGTTGCACCAAATGGAAACTTTTTTCTTCTAATCTTCTTTGCGTTACAATTGGTGTTTTCGTCATTAACATTTGGCGTATGCATACCTTCACAAGAGCATGTCATGCGCCTCCATGTAATATCTACAGTAGAGCTTAGTTTGCGAACTCGTTTCAATTTGACACTAAACCCAACGGACTTTGTATAGGCTTTGTAGAATTCAAAAGCTTCTAGTTCGTCTTTAAATTCTTGTCCAACATACGGTTGATCCATATTAGTGCCCAAGTGGCATATGGGCTGAGTACTGGCAACTTCTTCCACAAGTGTGTCTTGAGGTGCCTCCATTTCTATTTTTAACTGATCAAGGTTCGTAGTATTCAGAAGCTGAAGCATCAAAATGTTAGGGAAGCATCACACAAAAAAGGGTCAACGCATGGAAAGAGAGTTAAACAATCAAAGCACATTTGTATACAAAATGAGGAGAAATAGCTCATCTGGGCCATTTTATGGTTGTCTTCGCTTTTAGTCACACAATATGTGTATGAACATATAAAATATATTGTTAGAAACTCCAACTGCCTTTAGATCTCTTGTAGATTATCTTCACCTATTAGGTTCCTCGACAGTGCCACAGGTGCACTTGTTGCTTAGAAACCTTAGCAACCAAGTAAGGGAAGCATCATAAGATTGGGCCAGCAAATTTCAAACGATATAAATCATTAACGCATAATCGCAAACTACACGTTGCAACCATTTAGTCTAATGAAAACAGATCTCCAATGAAGAAGCGATTACGTTGCATAAAATGTAACTCAATCTATAGAAGACACATTCCCTAAAAGTACAATAGCAAGTGATGAGATCTAGCAAATATGACATTCACCAACACCTTCAGCGTGTCCTTGTTATTCAAAAGAGCACCAATATTATCAAATGTTATGCCAATATCGTAAGTTGAGACAACATCAACTACAAGCTGCCTCTGAAATGCATCACCCGTGTCGACGTCCTAACATTAAATACAGAACATTAAATGTAAGTCCGATGAAATGGTGTATATATATATAACAAAACAAAAACTAACAATCAGAATTCTCTTGAAAAACCTTAGCTTTAACAAGCAATTACGCCTTCTTACCTAATTGCAATCTTAAAGGACAGTGATGTTAAAAATCTTAATTTTTCATGGATATTGAAGATGTCAATATTATATTAATCGACTTTGTCAAAGCAAATATTTAAAATGATTACTTGAAGCGTTCTTATGTGGTTAAAAGTTATGCAACAAAATCAATGCAGAAGGCATTCATTTTTGGTATGGTAAGACAATTTGGATGGATCATGTATGTTTTGAATTTAAAATAGTTGCTTCGCTGTGGTCGTGCAGAGGTCTCTGTCTTTGACAAATTGGAATCACAGAACCACCTAAGAAGAACTAAATTTTTTCTGGGCAGTCAAGAAGTGATGATCGTTGTTGGTGTGTTACTATTTGCTATTTTCTGCCTCATTCTGAATTAATAATGCAGAGCTAATCTGTTGCATTATCGGGTAATATTGCAGAATGTTACAGCCGCTAAAGAGGGATTAGTGAAGCAGTATGAGAAAAGATACTAAGGAACCTTCAGGATGATTTCTAGGAACCAAACTTGATTTGTTGGATGCATAATTGGTTAATCATGAAGAGCACACTTGTGTCCGTAAACTGAAAGCTATCTATTGGGTTGCATATTTGTACAGATAGACATTTGTAAAATGAATAAAATCATAATGAAACTTTCAGTAGTCCATAAAATGAGAAAACATGATATATGAGGAATGAAAAGAAATACAAATCAATGAGGAATGACAAGTTAACCTAAAATCTAAAGAGAATTTGCATAAAACAGTCTAAAATCAACTTTTTGTCATTGTAATGAAACATTCCAATGATTTATTTGGTAAGGATTTCATATGAAATCATTTTACATACATATGATGCGATGGAAATAAAATTGATTTGATAGTAGAAAGAGGCCTAACACAATTTATTCTCAAGGGACATTCATTTGTTACAAGTAAAATGTTAGGGTGTATGAGTCAAATAAGGTGTTCATTCTCATTTTATATAGTCGCATCTTATCATTTTTTCTTTGTACTAATTCAAATAATTTTTGCAAAGGTTGTAATTTGGAAAGCAAATACGCAGACCATTCCAAGAAGTTGTCCAAATTATCCACACACAAGGATAAACATGCATTCACGTAGGAATTCAGCACTTTTAGTACCAAATACATCTGATTTGACAAATCCATATGGTAAGAATTGATATTGAATAGAATTTTCATTATATATAGTGCGGATCAGAGATATGCCGTCATCACATGATCAACATTAATTCAACATGAAGACTAAAGAGACAAATAAAATTCACATATGACTCTACTATTCTTTCATAGATTTCAATAAGCGGACAATAAGAACAATTAGACATTACATTGAATATCTCAAAAAGTTATTAATACCTATATCTTCGCCTTTTCACATTTGATAGATGGATCTAATGGATTACATAATAGAGCAGTAATTGTCAATGATTATTCCTCAAGAATTTCCTATTTTAATCTTGACAGACCAACATTCAGCATTTTTGATATTGGAACATATTAACATGATGTACAGGGAGCCCATCCCTGCCATGCGATAGATTGTCCAAAAACAAATGCTCCGGATGCAAAACCCAATAGTTTATGTGCTAAGGACATACAGTGTAGGCGTAACTAACCTTCTCAGGTCATTGACAAAACGAAACAGATTTTCCATATAATAAATTGTGTAAACAAAGACAGAAGATCATTTCCTTCAACAATGGGTCCATCCCAAGCTAACTCAAATTTGCAAATTGGAAAGCAGTAAGCTACAATACATTTAAGATTCAGACAGTGAACTCCTTTTTCATAATGATCAAGCCCATAAGCTAAACAAAATGCAGAACGTGCATAATACTTCTATATTGCAACAAACTCAACTAAAAAATTCAGACAATAACACAACATGATAAATAACATGACCTAATATACTTTAACATAAATGCAATAAAAAAATAGACATTGAACAAACTATTAACCAGATACTTACAACAAAATTTGAGAAAACGTGGATAACTTAATAAACCCATTTATATGTGCCTATGGTTGAGTAGCGTACGTGAGTTTCGAAATTTAGCTTATTTATCTTCACTTTTAAGCTACACAACCGTTAGTGGACCATGATGCTTGGTTGCTTCTTATAATTAGTTGGCATCAACTTAGTTATTATTAGTAATTAAATATGACTTACATAAGAATATATTTAAAAGCATTAGAGCGACATTAGGCAGTCACATCGTATTGATCCCACTCATAGACCACTCAACATAGTAACTTTATGATAACATTTATAACAATTGTAGAAATTTTCATAGATTTACAAAAATGACAGTCAACTAGAGTAGTACAATTGGTCCAGGCTAATTTTCTGCCATTCCCTAATTCTTGCATATATTGTTATTGAAACGAAACCAAAATCTTAAAAATAAAACTTCATTTCAAATGAGTATGAAGTAAAATTTCATTTACTATGTGAACTTTCTGGACTATTTGATTAAATCTCACTTGGACTTCCGACTTAAAAATGCTTGAATCTCATCCAGAGCAGTTCACAAGTCTCATTAAAATTATTCTTAACACGGTTTAATAATGGGTGAAATGAGCTGCATATCTAAATCATATTTCAAAACAATCAACATTTCAGCAGGACAACAATGAAGGTAAATTCGAAATGTTCTCCTTAAAAAATTCTCATTGACAAATGAATAACAAGAAAATTCTGTATATTAGGACAAAAAAATTTATGACACAAATTTAAAGACTACATCTAAAACCATCATTGTTAACACCCTATACACAACGTATATGCATCGCTCAGCCAATTGTGTATTTTCATGATAAATGCCTTCAGCCACTACAACATCTGACGGCATCCATCGTCATATGACAGCAATTTTCATGAACACATAAGCCACTTATGGCTTCTAGTTCATATGCATTTATTGAAAGTGGCTAGAGTCATCTGTATGCTTCAATATACAATAAGCCATTTCAGGAACAAACAGAAATGATAAATCACCAACAGTAAATAAATTATGATGCTGTGGCTCCACCTCATTTCAATTTCAACACATACCACATCAATTGTCAAAAAATGCATTAATGCTTTTCTTTTAAAGAATGATTAATAAAGAATAGACAAAATCATTCGAAAATCTACTGTTAGCATGACAAAATCCAATAGAAAGAAAACATCCAAAGATGAAAATGAAATCCCTTCTTCGGCTAGTGTAGTATGTTCTGGTGATTTGGAATGAAAATACATCACTACGTGTCATAAATAAACAACTGAGAAAGCATTTAACAAGATGCATAAAAGAAGATCACAGTGAGAAAACAAACATTGCATCTGCAATAATTAGGCAGTTAGGCAATTACGCAATCTTTGCAATTTGCTGGCTTGCTTCATTATATTACATCTTTTCTGTCCAATTTGTGCATTCATTTTGCATCCATAGCAGGAGGCCTGAGCTATAATTAAAAGTAAGCTGCATAAGGACTTCACATTATTTTCGCAACAACAAATTGTCGTAAAGTAAAAAAGAAAGAGCTAGAAAATGCACAACAAGAAGGTTCCTCACATGCAAATATATTTTCAATATTCAATGCAGCACACAAGCCATGGACAACTCATCCATCACAAAAGGTCCATATACATAATGTATTCATATAACTTCCAAATAAAAGCAAAAAATTATGCAGACTAATTTTCCCCAATTCTTGTCCTTTCAACATTTTTCAACAACAATAACAGAATATCAGGATCTACACTAATGTTTGAGTAGACTTTTGTGATCAAAAGTAATGAAGGGCTGGAATAGACTTTATACAAATAGTCAAGAAAACGACTATAAATGATCAGGATATTATAAGCCATTTTTAAAACAAATCACTGTAAAACATAGATAAGGTTTGTATAAATGTAGGGTGTGTTTGGTTGGAGGTAAAACTTTTGAGGAAAAGTTTTTGGAGTAGAAGTTGTCAAATCAATAAAAAGTGA
>JAXCLR010009918.1:0-13642 GCA_035584095.1 Annona squamosa | reverse complement strand
ATATATGCATTTAAAATACCCTTATTTTCAAAAATCTAAAAAAAATATATGCACATTTCCAAAAATGGTAAAACTTGATCTATATGTTAAATACACTTAGATAAACAAGTGAGTGAAGAAAAAAATAAAAAAAAAGTTGTTTTAAATAGGTTTTTTGAGGTAGGCTAAGTGGGTCATTTACTTAGCCCGGGCTAATAGAATCACTCATCTTCCTTAATATATAAGAAAGTTGATTGTATTTCAGTTCATGTATTCAAACAGGCCTGGAGACATGTCTCTTGAGAAAGCAAAAATCCAGATATGAATGGCAGGGGGAAGATGCTGCTTCCAAGTAATTGAGGCGAATTTCTAACGATAAATGAAGCAGTAATGGATATTCCTTCGGTGTTGAAGGTTGGGGAAGGAGTGGAAATGCCAGAAGAGGTAGTGATTCCCAAAGAAACGCATAGTACAAATATTGAAAAGATTGGAGGTGAGGAAACGCGCGCGCGCACATATCAAATAGACGACGTAAACTTACAATCGAGGCAGAAGAAAAGAATTTTTGGCATCTATCTATCTATCTATTATATCTATCACTAAGATTGGTTTAATTTGCTTATGGAAATTAAGTTTCAGGTGTTGCGGAAATGGAAGACGATCCCGACTCCGATACCCTGCAGGATTCGCTCATTCGAGAGGGAGGACGTCCCCAAATCGAAAATAGCAGATCTGAAGGTAAGATAAGTAATTGAGAAAATCATTTTTTTTTATTGGTATATTATTACATATATCTCCACGCATATTATACTGAAGATCTTGAGACATTCTTACAAATCTGGGAACACGTAACATCCCAAAGAAATCTGGAGACAGCTCCACAAAAGAATTTGAAAGACAGCTTCCAACAATCAACCGAGAGACCACCTGCTCTCACACCTCTTCCACCCAGGAGACAACCGGCTCCCACACCTATTTATTTGGGACCGAAATCCCGAATGGGATTCGATCCCGCGCCAACCGCGGAAAACCATTCCACGCCACTGTTGACGATCAACTAAGCTAGCCTCGGTTGAAAATCATTTGTTAGGCTTTTGTGAAGAAGCTTTTTTAATTTGTCCAGCTAAAAATGAGATATGTTCTTATTAGCTCTAATTAAGTAATCTATTTTTCAGCCCAGGCTATATGGTATATCCACTATCTTTTTTGCTTTTCTATAAACTTATTAATATAAGTATATTTAATATATAAACAAAGTTTTATAATGTTTTGGAGATATGTATTTTTTAGATTTAAAATACAAGAGTATTTTAGTCATTTTAACAATAAAAAAAGTAAAACACCTTTTCATTTAAAATTCAAAAAATATGTACACACTTTTAAAAATCAGTAAAATTTTAATTATATATTACCTATATCTAGATTAATCAACTTCATAAAAAACGTAAAATTTTCAAAAAAAGGTTTTGTATCCTGGGCTAAGAAATAGATGACTTTACTCAAGTTATCAAGATTATGCTTCATTTAAAAGAGATGTGATCCGGTTAGGCCAGCCTAAAAATCATATTTTCAAGTAGTTTTTAAAATTTTTTTCCATAAATATGTTAAGCTAGGTGTAATGAACATTACCAAATCTTACTATTCTTTAATATTTTTAAATATTTATTTTTTTAACAGATAGTGGAAAATTGCAAGAATGTCACTTTCTTTAAAAATTAAAAATATCCAAAAATAGTAAAACTTAGTTTATACATTTATTACACCTAACTTAACATGTCTATGAAAAAATTTTAAAAATTGTTTGGAAATAGTCGGCCTAAGTAATAGTGCACTGCCTTTAAAAATAATAAAATAAAAACTTAAAAATATCTAAAAATGTTAAAACTTAGTTTATACATTCATTACACCTAACTTAGTATGTTTATGAAAAAACTTCAGAAAATGTTTGAAAATATCCAGCCTAAGTACACTATTAGTTTATCAATCATTGTTTATAGACTGATATATGTTAAACAACGAAAAAGACCGGTGACAATGAAAATGGAAATAATCGTCTCTCTACTTTTCATTAAATACACTATCATGCATGAGTTTATAAATAGCGTATGTTTGTTTATAAAAAAGAAAAAATTCAATCTAAATCTTTCACTCTCTATAACTATCATATTTTTAAATTACTTCTTTATATCTTCTTATACAACTATTCTCAACTACTTATATAATTAATATATTTATTCTATTTATTCATTATCATCGCTTCTATCTTATCATATCATTTTCTATTAATTTAAAAATTTTTATCTAAAGAATTTTTCATCCAAAATTTTATTATTTCCCAAACACACTCATAAATGAATCAGGCCATTTAATTAAAATTGTAATCTGTCCAATCATAGTCTTCCTTGCACTCATGAGGTCTCCCACGTCATGACGGGCCTCCAACCCACGTCCCACGATAGAAATAAAACTGAGGGAAACTGTTAAATATAACTTTTCTAAATCTTTCTGAGATTATTTCAATATTTTCAAAGTTGACAGGCTGTTATTCCAAATAAATGTTTTTAAGTAGAGTATTTTTTTTAAAAAAATTAGTAGTTGTGCCTTATGAGACAGAAAAGATTCAAAATTCTAAAAAAAAAATAGAGAGGTAAATGCAAACAATTCTCAAAATTTTGGATTGGGAGCCCATTCCATGTAATCCATAGTTATCGCGCGATTGGAAGTGAAAAGAAAAGAAATCATATGGACAAGCTCGTGTGAACAAAAGTTTGTTTTGGAGTCCACTTTGGTGAATCTTGGGTTCCTTCGAATGGGTCTCATATTGATGTTTAAATTGGCAGTTAGAATTAGAGGTGGAAGTCTGCCTCATGAAATTCAAGTTCACCTTAGTCTTATCCTATTTATAAATTATTAATCTTAACCTTAATTTTATTTGTAAAACTTACATCCTAATTTCATTTTTGAAAATAAGTTTGGTTGAATTTTAGGTTAGAATTTAGATTGATAAATTTACATATTATTTAATAGTAATAATAGAATTTCATATGAATATATAATAATGACAAATTATATAAGTAAACATAATAATGTATAGTCAAACTATAAATTTGTAAAAATATAATAATATAAAGAATATTTTTAGAAAAAATTTAACATCAAAATAGAAATGAAAACAAAAATTAATGGACATAAAAGTAAATGATAGAAATAAAAGATAAACAAAAATAAAAATAATATGCTTTATTTATAATTTAATTACAATATGCTAAATATATATTTAAATATAAATATAAATAATATAAAATACACAAAATATAAAGAAATATTATTTAGATATTATGCATACAATATATATTTTATAATAAACATAAAAAGGAAAATTTGGCTCGAGTTTGGGCTCATTTGAACCTTAACACTACTATATTTACAAGTTAGGTTTCTTGAGTTTGAATTGTAAAAAAAAACAAATTCTAACATTGTTGGAATTCGAGCTTGGAGGGTGTTAATGTCTATTCGCAAGTGCATAAGTAGTAAATTGTAGTATTTAAAAGATTAATCCTATAAAAAATTCAATAATTCTAAACTTAGTTGTTTAAATATTTTGAATCGAATATGAGAGATAATTGCAGGAAAACTACAAAAGAAATAGCAAATCTAAATACGTGAACAAAGATTGAAAATTAAGGAGATGAGAACTTTATTATCTAGAGTTTCACATGTAACGTTCTGCAATGAAAAACTAATTTGCTTGTTTAATCCGAATAATTTATATTAAAGGAGAATAAACATTATTATAATCTTACATCCTTTTTCAAGGCATGCAAGATGTACCTTAACCTTCTTAATCACCTATTCTTATGAGATTAAGTCAACTAAAATCTGTGACAGTTCATGAAATTTCTCAAAGTTGTTATGCCTATTCACATCATTTTAGACTTTTAGATTTAATATCTTAATTATCGTATATTAGACTTTTATTTCTCGATTCCTTCACCTAATGTGTGGAATGATGTAAAAGTGCGGGCTTATACACTAAGCAAATATTAAAATCATAAGATATTAAATTAATATAAATCATTCTTCATAAACAAAGCAAAACTAATCATTCACACATAGTATCAAATGCTACATTCTAAACTCTAAGTTATAGGTTCAGCTAGACATGTTTTCAAAGAATTCACTCAATAAACAATATTGTCGAAAGTATTCCTTAAAACTAGACAATGTAAACAAAAGAAAATAATAAAAAAAATGCTTATTGATTGGAGTTCTTCAATGATGTGTTGAACTTCTCCTAAACTCACCTCCTTCCTGCTCTCCTTGGTTGTTTGCTTTCTCTTAACCATAATCGTCAATCCTCAATCAAAACCATATCAAAAGATCTCCCATTCCGTGTCTAGTAAGTTTTTATATAGTTTTTCCGACGAAAAATCGTGCAAAATTTTGAAATTTTTGCACAAATCATGCTCTCCATCACCTGATCTGGTTTGAACCATGTTGGACCCTGGGCATTGCAATCTTCCTCTGATTTTTTATGGTTTCACACCTGACACACTTCAAACCACATCGTAACATTCTGACCACATTTTTGGTCGTTTAGATCTCTTTTTTAACTTCACTAAGTTCCCCAAATTCTCCTCATTAATGTCGTATTTCCTCTTAGCTTTTGAAACTTCAACGCTTCATACAGATTTTATG
This sequence comes from Annona squamosa, assembly GCA_035584095.1. Taxonomy (NCBI): domain Eukaryota; kingdom Viridiplantae; phylum Streptophyta; class Magnoliopsida; order Magnoliales; family Annonaceae; genus Annona; species Annona squamosa. The sequence goes on along the minus strand of JAXCLR010009918.1, from coordinate 8,965 downwards.
ATTTATTTATCTGTTTACATAAATAACCCATTAAGGGTTAAAATTAGAGTTAAGGCAAACTTGCATTTTATGAGCCTACATTGCACCCTTAGCCATGACTCTATTGGAAGGGAACAGTGTACCCGCATTGTTACAGAAACATTAACCTGTCATAGCCAATTATCCATCTCTACCTTATGTAATGCCAACCCACCCATGTGTTGCCTCCCTTATGTGCCCACTGTTTCGTTGGAACAATGGATATATTGTCTCATTCAATTCCCTTATAAGCAAAACTATTGCAGTAGTGCAGTAATCGTGTGTGCATATGGGGAAACTATTCAAGTACAGCGTAATCCATCCTAAAATGGGCACTATATGCATTGAAATTAACATCTAACACACCAATTGTATTTAGAATTATTTATTGTGATAGCATACAAAATTTCATCCAAATTTAGCAAGTGTTTATGCCCCATCATAAAATGATACAAAATTCATGTAATAAAATAGTTTAATGAAAATATCAATTCTAAAGTAGTATTTTCAAGATCTAAATACTTTAGATGTTATTTATATAGATAAATAATTGTAAGAAGTATTTTAATATTCTAATATGTGCAGAGCCTCACTATAAGTGGATACAGTCCGCTGCGAAATGAGCCTCACTTGTATTAAAATGTAATAATATTATATATCATCATTTGTCTATGTAAAAACATATTTTTTGATAATGTCTATGTTGAAAATACAATTTTAAAATTAATATTTATATCAAATTATTTCATTATGTTGATTTTATATTATTTAAGATGTGTACCATACACATGTTTGATTTGAATGAGAATTTGTATGATATTAAAGTAAATAATTCTAAATATAATTGGTTGAATGGATGTTAACTTTATGATTGTGTGGGGCCCATTTACAGTGGGTTGCACCATAATTAGGGTGTAGCCCGTCTATACTTGATAATTTTCATATGCATATATATTATACTTGATAATTTTCATATGCATATATATATATATATGTATATATATAGCTTTTCATGTGTAAATTGTATGCACTGTAATTTATGGTGCAGATCGCGGCAAAATAGGCAATAATGCAATAATATTTTATACAATCATTTATCTATATAAAATTATATTTTAGATGACTTAGATGTTGAAAATACAACTTTAAATTTGATATTTGTAATAAATTATTTTGTTAAGTTGACTTTGTATCATTTTATGTTGAGGCACATGCATATGATTAACTTGGACGAAAATTGGCATACTCTAAGTAAATAATTCTAATTACAATGTTTGAGGCAGATATTAATTTTATAATCAAGTGGGCCTCTGATACAGTGGTCTACACATTAACTAGACCAAATGCCCTCCATTACTTTCCAATATATGTATACATATATAGGATTTATTTAAGTAAAGTTGGATTGCACCACTACATCATTGGCCTCGAAAGCTTAAAATGTAATTATATTCTGTATAATCATTTAACGATGCATATTTTTGATAATTTGCATGTTAAAGAATAATTCTCAATTTGATATTTACAAGAAGCTATTTTATTACTTAGACGTCTTAAAATTTTTAAGATTCTAGCCATGCGCATATCCATTTTAGATAAAAATTGGTATATTAGTTAAATAAATAATGTTAAATACAATTGATGGTTAAATATCAATTTTGATAAAAGATTGGGCTACATTTGTAGTAGATTGCAATTGAACTACGGATTTCCTTCCATGACCTTTTTAACCAATTTTTTGAAAATTTCTTCTTAGTTATCTTTTATTTCCTTACTATGAAAAATCATTTCAATAAAAAATTATGCGGGCCATCCCAATTTTTAGGGGCTAATAAAATTTTTTTTGTCGATACATATTATAAGGTAATTAATCCTTTTTGAGGTGAAAAAAGGAAACAATTGTAGGAAATTTTTTCTTTTAAATAAGTAAGTAATATAATATGATAGGAGTAGTGATTAGAATCATAAAAAGAAAAGAAGAAATAGACATTAACATGAATGACATATAGAAAGATATAAAAAATAATTGAAATATAAGTATAACAATAAAAAAATAACATAATTAAGACGTATGTAGTATGTGTAGGAAGGAGCTTGAACTTTTTTTAAAATTTTTTTTACTTTTTATCAAATTCGGCCTTAGAGTCCATTGATATTAAGAAAAAAGAAAAAAGTCCACTAGTTTTTACACCTATTTTGATCTAATGTAATTTTTTAACTGCCAAATTAAAATAATTCTCTATTATTATTTTTACATCACAATCATTTTTCACTTCTATATAACTAACTTGTCCATTTTATCTTTTTTTTAAAACTTTTTTATCGCATCACATCCTCACCCTATTTTTTCAAAAAAATTTCTAAGTAATTTTCCCTCTTTTTTTACCCATGTTTTATTATTGATTATCTATTTTCAATTTGGAATATGATTATACACAACATGCTGTATTTTAAGTTAAAATACAACATTCATTTATTTTATTTTATTTTTATTTATTTTTCTTCATAAATATATTTTTCTAATTATGTTTAATCTATTTGCCAAGTGTTTACATTTTATAATATTTATATATTTTTTTTATTTTAAAATATCAATTTTAAGGGCATTTAAGTCATTTTTCACCTCTTAAAAATTTGATTCCTTAAAAATGAAAAAGAAATATATAAAGGTATTGTAAAATGACAAAACTTAGTATATAGATCCAATACACTTTTTTTATTGGTATTCATACAGTGTGGGAAGAAATTTCTAAAAACTCGTACTTTCATGGAAAAATTATAAAACCTCCATTTCAGGAGGACGAGATTGCAAAACCCCTACCCATGAAGGAGGGGAGGATGGAACCTTTATATGCGGTGAAGCAGCTTCCAAAATTATTGGCTAGATTGAATATATTTAGGAAAATATATTTACAAAGAAAAAATTTAAAAAATAACTAACTGTAAAAAAAAATAAATATTGCTTTTTAATCCAAAGTACATCATAATATATATAGGGTGTGTTTGATAATGGAGAAAATTTTTAATAAAAACTTTTGAAAAATAAAAGTTGTCAAATGATGTGATATTGTAGGGGTAATGATGAGGAGTAAATAAAATAAATTTAAAATAAATAGGTTAGTTGTATTGGTAGTTGTGTAGAAATGATTGAAAAGTAGGGTTGTTGTATAGAAAGATGTGTAAAAAATAATTAAAAAAAGTAGTTTTGGAGAGTGAAATGTTTTAGATTGAAAGGTTTTAACTTGGCAACTTTTGCAAATTGCCAAACATGCGGATAATATCGTATTCTTCTCATTTTTCTCTCATATATATGTCCCCGGCAGGCCTGCAAATCCAGCCGCGTGATCTGCCGAACTTTCAGAGGAAGCTGAGGATTAGGATGGTGGAACGAGATCCAAGTCCAACTTCGGGAAGAAATCGAGGTGGCGGTAAATATATTTATATTTAGCGTAATTCAAATTTATTCCCTATAGTTTGATGGTAATTACAAACATAAAATAGAAAATTACCTCTATTATTTGCACATATTTGCAGGTATAACCGTGCTTTCACGGTGTGGGCATACCCCCATAATGAGGATGATTTTTTATTTTACAAATTATATGAGTATATTTGCAATTGTGATTGAATTATGGAATTATATTGACAAATTGGTCTTTTATAATTTTCCCATTATTTACGTATATTTACAGGCATACACATGCTACCACGGAGTGGGCGTACCCCCACAAATATATACAAATAATGAGGATAATTTTCTATTTTGCAAATTATATCAGTATATTTGCAATCGTTATTGAATTATATTTACAAATTAATCTTTTATAATTTTTAATATATTTTTTAAATTTCAAAAATAAACATTTTATTAAAGTTCTTTATGGTGCGTTTAGCATTTGATAAAATATTTGAAAAAAAATTTAGTATAAAACTTTTTAAAATTGGAGATATATCTGTACATTGAAAGAGTAATGATTAGAAGTAAAAAGAATAAAATTAAAATAAATAGAATAATTCTATTTATATAGGTAGTTATGGATAAATGATTTAAAAGTATAATAGTTTTTTTTTTTGTAAGGAAACTATAATAGCTGTACAGAAGATGTGAAGAAATGATTAAAAAATAAGATAATCACATAGAGTTCAAAATTTAAGTTGACATGTTTTTATAATTGTCAAACGTACCTTTTAGTAAATTTTTAGAGAGTATAACTTAGATAGAGTATGCATAAGTAGGATGAAGTAAGAAAAAATTACCTTATCATCATTTGCAAATTGTTTTCTTTTTTGTTAAAAAAATTTGCAAATCACTAAAATAATAATTTAAGTATTAAAACTTTTTAAACGCAACCTTAAATATCCACACGAGTACCCATCCAAGTTGGTTTCGGTCATCCATTGTATGGAACTTAGCTTACACAAATGAGGGTTTCTTTGATTAGTTACCATAAGTATACTATCCAAGTTGCATGTTAAAGAATTACTTAGATCATCATCATAAGTCATTTCTCACCTAGATGAGGTTGGTTGCGTGAATTTTGTTGCGTCATTCTTAACAATTCAAGATTAAATGTTCAGTAATTACTAATATTTTCATATCTTATTTAATTATTTCCATTCATTTTTTTGTCTTCATTTTATTTTTCTATACCTTCTGCTTGGATAGACTTTGTTGTCCTATCTGTTGTCATTTCATGTTTCTGTTTAATATGACCAAACTATCTTAATATGTTTTTTCTTATTTTATCACATATTGACCTCACTTTAAGATTTTTTCACATTACTTCATTTCTAATTTTATTTTTTATTTTACTATTTATCCATCTTAACATTCTTATTTTCACTATGCTCATTCTATGTGTACATTATTATTTGACTGCCTAATATTTTGTCCCATAAAACATAGTTGGTCTAATTATAGTCTTAAAAAATATTAATGTGATAACTTTAAAATACTAATTTTTGAAAAACAAAATAAATGTCCAAAAATAATAATTTGCAAATACGTATTTATATACTCGTGTAGTTTGCAAAATAGCTACTTATTGGCACAAGTTTGCAGGAGTATCCATGGAGCCTGAAACATTTGAAGCGGCGCCTAAAAAAGTTCGAAACAAAAGGATGACAGAAGGAGATCCACCTCCAAGATTATTAGAAAAAAATAAAGGACGCGGTAAGAAATATTTATGTCGTTTGAAAATTTATGTTGTTTGCAAACTCACAAAGCTTGCAAAATATTCATATAATCACGTAGTTTGCAAAATAGCTAAATATATTCCATTGTTTGCATAAATTTGTAGGGGCATCCCCGGAGCAGCAAACATTTGAAGAAGCGTCTCGACCAGTGTACGCAAGGATGACGGAAAGGGATCCACCTCCCAGATTGGGAAAAAATAGTGATAGCGGTAAGAAATGAAATATATTTGAGAAAATTTCTTTCATACTGACAATACTTGTCTTCAATTCTGAAATATTTCTGCAACAATTCATAAATTCCTCTAATAATAATAATAATACTAATAATAATAATATTTTACCTTAAATTTCTGTAATGTCTACTCATCAACATAACCAATATTTACTTAATTGAAAAAATGATTTTACTTGTTCTGAATTTCCTAAGTAAAATGATTCAATCCTAATATAAGTCAATTAATAATAGTAAATCATCTTTGCGTGATGTTAAATTATTTAAGAGTCATGTTAAGATTAAAACATTCAATTAGAAAAATTTTAAAATGGCAAAATTATCTTTTCAATTGGTAGATAATAGTTTTGTTAAAAGAGGTTACCAGACAAGTGACCTAGTGGTAACACCCATTGGCACAACATAATGTCACTAGTCTTGGAGTCCCCAACAAAGTAGTGTGGGTTGATTTTTTATTTCCCCCTGTGTGGGGTGTGTTTATAAATTTTCCTAATGTGAGGGTATTTATTAAAATTCCTGGATGATGTGAGAGTTGAATATATTTGATTGTAATCTCAAGTTATAATGTATAAAATACCAATAAAAATAGTTTTGTTAAAAGAGATGATAGAAATTTAGACTAAAATATTATTGGTGTAAGAGAAAATTTTAAAATATTATAAGTATATTAAGAAACAAGCACAAATAAAAGAGATTTTTCAATATATTTGTATTTAATTGAGAGAGATGATAAATAGCCTCAAGGAAGCTATCAAGGAGAAAAAATATTTACCTACTTAAGATATTTTTGGATGAGGATCCTCGTGCTACTTAGTTTATCTTGAAATGAAAATATATCAATGGCTTTGTTTCTATGTAATCAGGTTGCATAGAGTGATTATATTTAACTCCATTATTTTTAAGATGTTAATGATTGATTTAAAATCTAATTAATTCATTATATTTAATATCACTTGTTTAAGTAGAAGACCAAGTTCCATCTAAATTAAGTATGTTCGTGGGTTACATTTACTCAAAATATATATATTCATGGGTAAATTATGAGAAATGTTTAGATTTATTCACACATTTATTACAATGTAATAGTTAGGTGTGTGAATTGGGGTGGGTCGACTGATGACCCGGTCTTGATCCGATCCATTTTTAACCGAGCAAAAGTAATAAATATTTGACCAAGTGTAGAGATGGGTCAGAAATTTTGACATAAATTCAAAAATACCGGGTTGGATTTACCATATCTTGACCTGCCTCACATATATTAATTTAATAAAAATTATAAGCCTATGTGCAAATATTATTATTATTTTCTTTTAAAATTCTCATATTTTTATAACAAACTATATTAACAATAGAAGTATCAATTCATTCAAAAAATAATATAAGAATCAACAACAAGAATTTATACACACATATATAACCCTTACGTACAATTGTATATTCATCTATTTTAATAAATTTATACTATATTTTTCCATATTTTGTTTTATTAATGATGTGTTTTTGATAATAGTAAAATATTGAAACATATAACATTTAAATTATATATATGTATATTTATGTTTGATATGTATATAAATTCTTAAAATCATTTTATTTGACCTATACTTCTTACTCAACCCGTTATTTTGAAACCGGTTGGGTGTCAACTCAAAATTTACCTCGAAACCTATTAAAAAAAGTGAGGGTTAAATCGACTTTGTCTCGACTCAGTATAAAAATAAGGTCAAACTCAATTTTTAAAAAGGAGGGTCGGGGTTAGGCAAACCTTGACCCAAAACAGCCCACTCCGATTTCCACCCCTAGTAATAATACTTTATAAAATCATTTATTTATATAATAGTGATATTTTATATGGTTTAAATATTAAAAAAATTATCTTAAATTGATATTTTAGCATTAAATAATTTTATTATGTTGATTTTACACATTTTTAGATGAGACCTGTATAAGTGAAAGTTAACAAACAAAAAGATTTTCATGATAATATAAATAATATTAAATGCAATAGATCGAGTGAATTTTTCATTAACCATAAAGTATTAAAAATAGAGAAAGGTCACGTAGAAAAGAAATTTCATAGAAGCGGGATTGATACATCAAATAGGATAATATTGTTCATTTTTCATATGTATAACTATATATAAGTCATCTTAGTTAGAATAAGAGATCTTGGGTTGTGATACAGTGCATCTTGATGCATTTAGCTTCAGTGCATCAAGTGTATTTAACACATTTTTTATATTTTTTGAATTTTTTTATAAAATTGTTAATTTATGTGTATTTAACATTCATATTCATTTTTACCATTTTTGAATATTTGTAGATTTTTTTGAATATTTTAAAATTACTGGTCACTAATTTTGAAAATTTTAAAAATATCTATGAGTATCCAAAAATAGTAAAATTAATACATATATTAAATACACTTAGATTAAAAATTTTATAAAAAATTTAAAAGTATATATTAAATGCACCTGGGTGCATTTGTTCATTCCCACATATCCACGGGGTTCGAAAGTCGATAGAAGCATTTCCCGGAGTTGTCATTACTCAGTAAACTATCATCGTTAGCACAAACGGCAAGGTGCATGTTCGGTGTTACCGGGCTTATTCCTTTTTAAATACAGGCATTGCCACATTTATAGACGTATCTTGTCGGTATCCATATTAATTTCTTTGGTGTCACCCCATTTATTCAAGAGTAGGCTTCGCTAAGAAGGGGTTCGCATTCAGCTAAATGTGGAACCAATTCAAGTCGGTCCCATTTGCATTATTTTACAAAATCCGTTCCCTTTTTTTGATAGAATTATTTTTTTTTATTATTGGTCATTTATTAATACCATTTGAAATCATTTCAGTCATAAACTTGTCTGAGCCACACACAGAATGAGATTTTTTTTTTTACGTTTACATTTAGGAAATAATTGTTTATCATTAAAATTTTTCAATCTAAAATTTTTAGCTCTTCATAATTATTCCTTTTTTTAATTATCTTCTCGCATCTTTTTGTACAATTATTCTCATTTTCAGCCATTCATTTCGACTCTATTTAGTTGTACGTTACATTCTTTCACCATGTTTGACTTTAGAACATATGATAAGTAGCTTTTGTCTCCTTAAAAATAGGACGATATTATGGAAACTTCTACGCCCGGGAGACGCATCCCTTTGCTTAGCGGTGGGAATCGGGGCGGGTCAGGGTTTGCCCAACCCCTGACTCTACTTTTCAAAAACTTATTTGACCCTTACTTTTATACCGGGTTGAGACAAGGTCAGTTTGACCATTATTTTTTTCTATAAGTCTAGGGACAAAATTCGGTTCGGTATCGGACCAGTTTCAGGATAACGGGTCGGGTTAAAAATACGGATCAAATAAGATAAATTTTCAAATTTTATGTATCTAACAAATATAAATATACATCTATACTACTTTAGATATTAAATGTTTCAATATTTCACTAATTATTAAAAAACACATAATTAAGAAAACAAAATATTTGAAAATATAGTATACATTTA
>JAXCLR010009917.1:0-13649 GCA_035584095.1 Annona squamosa | reverse complement strand
CATTTTCTATTAATGTGACAACTTCTACCTCAAAAACTTTTCATCAAAAGTTTTACCCCCAACCAAACACACCCTATGTATCGGAAGGGACACAGCTCCTAGAAAAACGGGAGACAAAGCCCTGTTGCCTGGATGGAACAAAGGAAGTCTGACACGGAAGGACATAAAATTAAATTATTTAAGCAATTTATAATTAATTCTTTAGCCTTTAAAACAAAACATCCTACCGACGTGGGAACCAAGTTTGTATATTTATAAAAATAAAATAAAATATTCTTATGGGAATTCACAAGCAGCACTATGGAATCAGAGTGCACCAACAAATTATATGAGTATATTTACAAATAACCAAAATATTTAGTTTTTAAGAAAAAAATTTTATACCCACAATATTTTCTCATAATTTCAATTATATCATAACATCTCAAAAATTCCTTTTATATCCATAATATTTTATCTTAAATTTCTGTCATACATATATAGTCAAAACAACTGTTAACTATTTCATTGAAAAGATGATTTTTCCTTTTCATAATTTTTTGAATAATTTGCATATATACTCACATAATTTAACGCTAATTTCAGATATACTCACGTAGTTTCATGAATTACATATTACCCCCACATAGTTTTACCAAATTTGCTTATTACCCTCACGCCGTTAACTACTGTTAATATTTGCCATTATATTTTAAAAAATGACAAAAATGCCCCCATCCATAATTTAATGAATTGCATATTACCCTCACATGGTTTCATCAAAATTACCTATTACCCTCGTGAAGATAAGGGCATTTTCATCATTTTTGAAAATATAACGGCAAATATTAACAATAGTTAACGGTGTGGGGGTAATACGCAATTTTGGTGAAAATGTTTAGGATAATATGCAATTCTTGAAACTATGTGAGGGGTAATATGGAATCACAATGCACCAACAAATTATATGAGTATATTTACAAATAACCAAAATATTTAGTTTTAAGAAAAAAATTTTGGGTAATTTGCGTATCTACTCACATAGTTTCACCGATATTGCAGATATACCCACGTAGTTTCACGAAATGCATATTACCTCCACATAGTTTTACCAAAATTGCATATTACCCTCACGCTGTTAACTGTCATTAATATCTATCGTTATATTTTCAAAAATGATGAAAATGTCCTCATCTTCATGGGGGTAATATTCAATTTTGGTGAAACTATGTATGAGGGCATTTTTGTCATTTTTAAAAATATAACGGCAGTTAACGGCGTAGGGGTAATATGTAATTTTGGTGAAACTATGTGGGGGTAACATGCATCTCGTAAAACCACGTGGGTATATTTACAATTAGCGTCAAACTATGTGGGTATATATACAAATTATTCAAATTTCTTTTATACCTACAATATTTTCTCATAATTTCAATTATACCATAACATCTCAAAAATTTCTTTTATATCCATAATATTTTACCTTAAATTTCTATCATATATAGTCAAAGCAACTGTTAACTACCACATTAAAAAGATTATTTTACCTCTTCATAATTTTTGGACTAAAATAATTCTTTCTTAACCAAAACAATTCAACCTTAATATAACTTAATTAATATTGGTAAACTATTAATATATAGCATCAGATGATTCAAATGTCATGTTTAGACTAAATCGTTTTAATTAATAAAATTTGAAGGGACAAAATTATTCTTTCAACAAGCATTTAACAGTTGTTTTGACTATATGGATATAATAAGAATTTGTGGTGAAATATTATATGTTTTGACTGTATGGATATAATAAGAATTTATGGTGAAATATTATAAGCATGACAGAAATTTTGTATGAATTAGAAGTAAATGTTGTGTGCAGAAGAGTAATTTTCTCTTTTTGAAAGTAAATCAAAGGTTTACAACGTTCACAAAAAGTGCCTAAAAGATGCAACTGTTTCTTTTGTGAAAATCATGGGGTGGGAACAGTATGTCAGTTTTCCACATGGAACATCGGCAAAATGGATAATCTTCTATTATCTCAGCTAAGAGAAACCGAAAAATTAGGGCACACAAAATTTATTATTATTTTTTTCTGTTGACTCGATCATAGAGACACGATGTCGCCATCCGTGTCAGCGATCATTTTATGGCATCTTTGGCTCGCACCAACTCCTCTTGTCTGCCTTTATTCTTTCCTCACCAATGGATTAAAGCCACTCTCATATGATCGCTTGCAAAGAAGGCTCCGTCCAGCATCCAAACAACTTCAAATCTATCCACCTTAACTAACATCCAAGCCGTTCAATACGTTATTTATGCCATGAGAGTGGGTATCGATTTAAATTTTTCTTTGAAACAACCATTTGACATTTGAAGGATGAAGAAATTTTTGCTGCAAACATAGTGAGTATATGTGGGACTTTATTTTATTTTATTTTTGAAAAATACCGCTAGGTACCAAGACAATTATTTAAATGTGGATATTGAATTGGATTTTTCATTATCAGTGACCCATAGACGAGCAAGGTGAATGGCAACATCCCAACCAACAGACTAAAAGGGGAGCATTCTGTTCGTTGCAGCATTCCATTTGGGTGGCTTTTCCTTATCCAGGACCGTGTACCAGACTACCAGTTACATGCTCAGGTGCCGCCTTTCACACTTTCTTTGTTTGATTTGCTTAGCTTTCAAGGAATCGTATCACGCCTTTCATGGTTGTGATGGTGTGGGTGGTGGACCATCCACTTCTATAACCTAAATTTTCTTTCACGGGCTTCCCATTACGCATCCTAATCCTATACTTACCACTTTCCCACCCACCCTTCAACACTTTTGAATGTTTTGGGAAGTTTGACAAGAAGCTGCACTTATTTGATTTATGACTCGGCTAGAAATTTATTTCATCTTTTACCACGTAACATCAAGCACTGGATGAAAGACTTTTTGGGAACGTTTGATAATCGTTAAGTTTGTAAACTACAGTAAACTCTAAGGATTTAGTTTTTCAAAGTCAATCATTACTTCATCAATTATACTATTTTTTTTTTACTTTTACCTTTATATTTAATTATTTTTCCTACTAACTATATACAAAAAATCTATTTATTCTAACTATGTTCTCATAATTTTTTATCAGCCACACATTTCTCAAAACATTTTTTTTTTATTTCTTACAGTTCCATAATTTTAAACATTAGCAAACGTCCCATTTGTCATTTAAAGGAGGAGAGGGACTGGCGCATAAGTGTCCGTGGCATCAAGAGGGTGGAACGCTTCTGTCCAACCCGCATTCGTCATTTGTTACTCAGCAAGTCAGCATAGACATCCATCTTCGAATCTTACCATTACACGTACATTTTAAACATTTTACTCTAATTATTTTACCGAAAATATCAAAACCATTATAAATTGCTGAAATTGTGTAGTTTCTTCTTTTAATGTACATTTTAAACATTTTACTCTAATTATTTTACCCAAAATAACAAAACCATTATAAATTGCTGGAATTGTGTAGTTTCTTCTTGTACCATGCGGGCGTTCTTTTGCGGACGAAATGAAGCAAGAACTGAAGGAATCCCAAATTCACATGCTTTACGCTATGCAATCAGGAAGCTCATTGGCTTGGAAGGTATGCAATGTCAAACCAATGGGAAGGAAGTGCTTGGCGGAGGGATCCACCCGTCCGTTCCGGTGCAATTGCTGCAGAATGGACTCTTCATATATTAAAATATAATAATATTTTATATAATTATTTATTTATATAAAAATTATACTTTAGACATTTTAGATATTAAAAATACAACTTTAAATTTGATATTTATATTAAACGATTTTATTAAGTTGATTTTATACTATTTTAAAATAGAGTACAAAATATGGTAGATTTGAATGAAAATTAATATAGTATCAAAATAAATAATTCTAAATTTAATAGGCAAGGTAGATGTTATTTTAATATATATGGGGTGTATTTTTAGGTAGACCACATTGTAATATGCATTGGATTAATTTCCATATATATAAGATTTATTACTGTGTATTTACATCTTTCGTAACTTATGGTGCATTTAGCTCAACATAAGCCCTACATACATTTAATTCTATTAATACTTATACAATCATTTATCTCTATATGAATTATATCTTAGATAATTTATATATTGAAAAAAAAATTTATATTAAACTATGTTATTATATTAATTTTGTACTATTTTCTGATATAGCCAATACACATATCTAATTTGAAAGAAAATTGATATGTTAATAAAAAATAATTCTAAATACAATAAGCGTAGTAGATGTACAAGTTATGATCAAGCGAGGCCTATATTAATGTAAATTCACCGTAACTTACAGTGCATTTACATGCATTGAAATATTTATATATATAGAGAGAGAGATGAATTTCCTTCTATTTAACCATATAACCCTCTTAGTTTTTAAGATTTTGATGATTGATATAAAATTCAATCCATTTATTGTATTTAATATTATTTTTTATTTAGAAAATAGAGTTTCATCCTAATCAAATATATTTATAGACTTCATTTGTTGAAAAATATATATTCGCGTATAAATTATGAAAAACACTTAGATCTATTTATGTATGTATTAGATTGCAATAATACTTTACAAAATCAGTTATCCACATAAAAATAATATTTTAAATAGTTTAGTTGTTGAAAATATAAATTTAAAAATGATATTTAATGTTAAACTATTTTATTACTTTGATTTTCAAAGAAGTTTAGACAAATAAAAGGGTTTCCAGTATACTACGAATGATGTTAAATATAATAAATGAAGTTGATTTTTCATTAACCATCAAGATATTAAAAACGAAAAAAGTTACATAGAAAAAGAATTTCATAAAAGCAAGAATCACATAAAAGAAGGCCAAAACTTTCCGTTGATCCCCTTGGTCTCACCCGCATCTTTTTTCCCATGCTCCAACATTTAACACTGACCCTCAAGCTCTATCCCTCAATCACACGATTAAGAGCTTTGCTATTATGATTGGTGGACGTTACCAAAACTAATGGGAGAACCTAGGCCTCAAAGATGAAGGAAGAGACATAGCTACACAAAAATTAGCCGCATATGCCCATTAAGTAGCACATATTATAACAGAATCTAAAAAAATTCATTCATAGTTGAAGACTATTGCTAACATATATCAATCCTGGTTCCAATGCGTAACTCTAAGAATATTGCTAATAAAGTAGCAATGAAGACTTTGCTCTGCAAAATGAGAAATAAACTCACTTTGCAGCCTACACCTCCTGCACTCTAGAATCTAGATTGGATCTTTTTTGGAGGCATTAGTCACATGCTAGCTAAGTTTACTCATTCTGAACGCCTTAAAAAAGTAATAAACATATAATAAAAAGCATCAAGTTGCAGTTTTTCCGAAAAGGTGGACATGAGTGGTTTTGATACATCAAGGCAAACAAGCCCTTATTGCTATAAAAAGTCATTTTTTTTCAAAAATTCCAACCATCAAATTTAGCCATACTTTTTAAATTACAGGTTGGATGGATAAATATTGTACATGGAATCTTACATAAAAAAATGCACCTAAAAAGAAATATTGAAAAAAGCCGCCGAAAACTTCTAATGCTTGAAAGTTCTACACCAACAGATGAGGAGTGAACAAGCCATCCAGCCAAACCAAGCCTAGACAATGGGTTCTAACATTTAGAAACATTCTAAAACCCAACAACCATTACCCAATATCTAGAATAACATCCCCACCATATTGCCATAAACTGACAGCCATCAATTTGGCAGTGCAATAATTAAAATTCAAGCCGTCCTTTATGCGTGGATGCTGAGAGCACATGGTAGTTGGAAATTGGTTTGAGTAGAAGTTACTGGCCCATGTGACTTGGAGATTGGAATTAATGAGTCCTTGGATTTACCCAATATCGTTTTTTTAGTGGTTAAGGTCGATACAGTGGTCAAATTAAGAATGCCTGCATGTTTTTCCACCACGCCATCACCTATATGCATATATCATGATTTTTCTTAGTCATTGTTTCGAGACAACTTACTCACCAACCAGAGAGTCTATCTAGTCTTTTTTTTTTTTTTTCTGGGATTCAATAGTCTGTATAGTCCTTAAACAACACTTGTGTTGTTTTTTTCCCTATAACGACATTTGATTTTATTTAAACACCAGAGAGCCGAGTGCAGGCACGTACAGCTAGTTGCTTCCTAGTCTTATTTGTGATTAATGAAAAGGGCAAATTCTATGTTGTTTTTTACTTATATAAGGAGCCTTGTTTTCGAGCAATTCACTTTTGCAAGTTGACCCGTGACGGCGTGGGATTAAGAGAACTCAAAACAGAAAGTGGATATGTAATTTTTATTTGGACCACATAATTCTACTTTATGATATAGGACATGAACACATTCGATAAAATCAAAATGGGAAAATGCGCTTATTTATATTGGCAATTACCAAGTTTTCTCGGCATCAAGATTTTTCAGTCCTTTCGAATCCGAGATACATTTTCCTAATTAACACATTTTAAGATGATTCAACATTTACGGGATTAATGGAGCGGAGAGGGCACGTGGCAGTATAAGATCATTACTCACTGTGCGTTAAGGTGTACAGTGGGATCCCACAATTATAGATCGCCTCATAGCTTTCAACACAAATGTATTCTACTTCTTTCCGTGTTACTTCAAACGTATTCTTTAAATAATTCGTTTGCTTTTTCTAAATACGTACTCTAATAAGCTTTATTTATCATATTAATTTTTTACATACACTCTCTATTATATACATATATTTAGCAGATCACATACCCATTACGAAAATAATTTGGTTTTCCATACTATTATTAATTTTATTGAAAAAAGATTCAAATTTGGGATGTGTTCGGCAATCCCAAGAAGTTTCAATATAAAAAGTTTACTCTCCATAGCTACTCTGTTTTTTATTTATTTTTTCATATATTTATATATAACTATCATACTTTCTAATTTTTAATAATTTTTCTATAATCACCCAGATAATTATTTTATATCTTTTAATTTTATTCTATTTATTTCTATCATTATCCTTATGGTATCATATTATTTTCTTTGTTTAAAAACTTTTACAATAAAACTTTTTTCATTTTAAAACAAGAGTTGTTTGGGAGGTAGGATAGAATTTTTACAGCTTATTTTTTCACATTAAAACATGATTTCAAGCGAAATGAGTGGTTTAGATTTTAAAAAATTAGTTTGGCGGGGTTTAAACCAAACGTTTTCACATTTGGGAGATACAGGAGACGATATCAGTTCTCTTGTGGAAGTGGCAAAAATGAAAAGATATTTTCACGATGTGTCCAAATATGACAACCCTGTTAATTTTGCCTATATATTTTTACCAAATACCCTCGACACCCGTGTGTTTTTACCAGAAATCCTAGCTAAAGCATAAACTTGGATTAAAAAAAAGTCCTTGTTTATGCGATAATCCAAATATAAAGTTATGTTTACCTCAAAAAAAAAATATATATATATATATATAAAGTTATACGAATATATAGTAAAATCATTGTGAACATAAGAAAGGGAAGATATATTTAGATTTTATCCATGATATTTTAATAAAAAGATACGATCAGAATTAACTATGTTGCCCTGTTTAGAAATATGGTGAAAAATGTGTGGTCGGATTTATGATTTTATTAAATGTGCCCCTCAACTTGCACAACTTGCTTCGGACTGTACCAACGAGAAAATCCGTAAAAACAGAAATCTTACATTGGAATCAATGACCGGCTCATCTGCCCTCTCCTCTAATTCGAGGGGTGATTTGTGGATGATGGGGTCGCCTTCCTTTAAAAAAAAGAAAAGAAAAGAAAAAGAGTTTACCATTTTATAAAATGCGTGGTGATCTCTACTAATAGGAGTGAATTTGTGGTAATATTTAAAATTAACCCGACCAATGTTATTAAAACTAGACTGGGTTGGAACGAACAATTGGTTCATAGTTTTACCAGTTGAATCGTCAGGTGATCAGTTGAACCGAAAAAAACTGGCATGTCCCATTCGAGCGGTTGGCTTGATCTAGTTCTGATAATATTGAGCAGCATATATATATATAAATTATAATTATTATACACAAATAAATATTTAATTGCCTATAACACTCGTTATGCGATCCATTGCTAAAAATAAATTTTTCTGTAGACCCAAACAAAGGTGGAATTGAATTCAGTAACTGACAGAGGGAATTTGAGGGGCATGTCATGTCGAAATGTGGAATGAGAATAACTGCAAATTAAAGAAGCAGTTATTTTCAAAGCACGCATGAGTGGATGCCATGGGCCACGTCCGTCGTGGAAAATCGAGTTCAGACCTTACATCTGGTTCCATGCCAACTGGATGGACTAACTTTATATGGAAATTTCAGTACCATTTTACGAGAAATAGAAAGCAGAGATGCCATTTGGAAATTGCAAGGACCTTCCGGATAAAGCCCAGTTTAACATGCATGCATCATCGGAATATGACGTCTGGCCCCACCATACACGTAAAATCACATGGGAACAGCTTCATCCGGCCGAAAGAGCAATATGCAACAAGCTCTGACATTTC
This sequence comes from Annona squamosa, assembly GCA_035584095.1. NCBI lineage: Eukaryota > Viridiplantae > Streptophyta > Magnoliopsida > Magnoliales > Annonaceae > Annona > Annona squamosa. Next base: position 5,070 of record JAXCLR010009917.1, on the reverse strand, counting down.
CTCTCATCCCTTGATCTCATCTTCCATCCTATTCCTTGTTAGGTTGGACAGGAAAAGGCAGGAAAAGTCTCCAACTTTGGTTATCTTGATAATTAAATAAAACTTCACAATTGATGATTGCTTTGAAACAGGATATGGCAGTCTCACATCCGTATCAGATATTTTTGAATGAGTCCAAATCCTTACTCGACAGAAATGGGACATCAAACTTTACCATAGTTATAGAGAACTTGTTCAAGCAATGGATTACTTAGCAAATTGTATTCTTTCTTGACCTCTAAGCTGTCATAGACTTTTATAAATTCTACTAAGTATTCCTGACATTTTATTTAATGATAGAAGAGCATTAGTCGGCCTAAACTTGCCATTGCATAGTTTAGTTTATATTTTTTTTTTAAATAAAACTCTAGAGTTTTAGCTTCCTTTCCAACAAAAAATCACTGGTTCGTTAATTAAGTTAAAATGATTGGATTGAAGGAGGCTAATCAAGTGCACTTGACTTTGGTGCACTCGGGTACAAATATTCATTTTTTACTTTTTTCAAATTTTTTTACATAGTTGTCAATGATTTTAAAAATATATATCTAAAATTTTTAAAAATTAATATACATATTAAATACATTTAAATTGACAATTTTATGAAAAATTTTCTAAAAATGGATAAAATAAACCTGGGTGCATTAAAGCTAAGTGTACGCAGGCAAATTTAGTAATATCTGCACCCAGGTGCATTTAATAATATCTCTAGATAGAAATCGATTTATCATCTGCATAGACTCAATCATGGGGTTGTGCTGGTTCAAATTTTTACAGAACAGGTTCCACTAGCTTGGGGAAAAAAAAGAATCTTGGATTGTTTTGTAAAGGGCGATAGATTGATTATGGAGGGCCACACCTTTTTTTTTTTTTTTTTGTTTCGAAAGGAGGCCCACACCCTTTTTTTTTTTTTTGTTTCGAAAGGAGGCCCACACCTATTAGAAATGCCTTCTACTGCGTGGATGTCACGTAGCTTCAACGCTCACTTCTGTTAATCACTTGTCATCTCATGTCTAGAAAAATTGCCATTCAATCTCATATCATATATTTGGTGACGTCATGGAACAAAACGGGGTCAAAAAAAAAGTATTTTTCTTTTAATTTTTAATAAAAACTGGTACTCGGCATCATATATAGATGTGCCCCACATGCACTGATGCACCACGTCCATGTATTCACGATATTCTTTTTTTTTTTTCTTTCTTTTCTTCTTTCTTTTTTCTTCTTTTGATTGGATGCATTCACGATATTCTAACATTAACATTTTGACTATGCCATAAGTGCGTTTGGTCTACTTTTTTCCTTAATAAGCTCTTCTTATTCTTCTATCTTGTTTTTTTTTTTTTTTTTTTTTAAATGCAATAGGCTGTTCTTCTTAATTTGTAGTGGCGACCTTTTTCCGGCGTTTAGATTCTCGGATTAGGCGGCGTGATGTATTGATACATAATTGATTGAAGGCTTTATATACAGAGGAGCTTGTTCCGGTGAAGTAAAGTTGCACCGGAACAGCAATACATTTGATAAAAAATGAGTCTTACATATATTAAAATGTAATGAAACTTTATACAATTATTTATTCATATATAAATTTTATAGCAAATGGTTTACATGTTGAAAAAATCACTTTAAAGTTGTTATTTACATCAAACTATTTTATTACGTTGAATTTGTACCATTTGCAGATGGGGCTCATATACATATCTGATTGGTATGATAATAGAATATATTATCCTAAATATAATGGATGGAATAGATTGTGATTTGATGATCATGTGAGGCTCATTTCAGCGATGCTACACCAGAAATTCCAGTGCAGTATGTTGTACCTGAATATATATACAAGGCCTGATCTTTTCAGGCCCGGCCCAAAAAATGTAATTTTTTATTTTTTATATTTTTTATGGCAAGTAAATCTATATGTATTAAATTTATAATATCATGGTAAAACAAGTAGTAAAAGATTACCATGTTAATACCATCACCATTCATCTCAATATATGTATTTTCACATATTAATATTATCATCATTAATTTAAATAATCATTAAAAGAAGTGTATTTATTTCGAAACTTATATTAATTCCATAAGATTAAGATCATTTCTTAATTTAACATCATAACTTATATGCATCCAATAAGTCGCACGGTCATATTTACAGATAACTGTTTAACTTTAATCATCAACAACTCATAAACAAACTCCATAAAATATTAAATTAGTTTGTCATCTATTATTTAATTTTCAAAGACTAGAAAATAAGGGAAAAGATCTAAAGTGGATAAAATGATATATCATGTGTATGTGTAGCACTTGACAACTATTAGACATTCGAAATTATATTATAATTATTTTCAATTAATCTAATTTTTATTATTTTCAATATCTTTAATCATTATTTATACTTTCTTGTAAGAAATTTTCTCATGTTTTCCATGTATAGTGTTGACATTATTATATGACATTACAACATTGAGTAAAACTTGTCCTTCCTTGCTTTCCTTTTCTTTGATTTTTAAAAAATTCTAAGCCACGGATAATATCTTCTCCATGAATATTTATATGCTAAAAATTATTATAATTAGATACATATAAAATTTATAGTAAATTCAAATGGATGAGATTCCTTAAAATCATATTTTAAAATATTATATTATAAAATTTTCAATCAAATTAATTTTTCTATAAAGACAAATAATTAAAAACACAATGCAACATTTAGACAAAAATTCAAAATTTTCTATTTTTAAATTAATGATAATGTAAATTAACTTTTTGCACTTTTGTGTTTAAGTGTTATAATCTCATTTACCTAATTTTAAATTCGGGATAAAGTTTTAAAAAAGTTTTAAAACTTTTTTATGTGATAAAATGAGATAAAAATTATTCTTAGAAATATATAAAATTTTAAAACAGGTGTAAATTTTGCCCCCACTGATCCGCTACTCAGTGGGTGAGATTTGGATGAAGATATCAAAAGGAAAATACCAAAAGAGGAGACACAGAGAACTAAAATAATGTTCAAAGGTACGTCACAGCAAATGGGGGCCACGTGCTTGCCCGTCTAGTGCTTAAGTGTTCGTAAAGGTGATAGCTTCGTTACCCTGTTTTGTAACACATCTTTTTCAGATACCTAATCATATCTAAGATTAAGTAGATGGAAAAATAATGAGTTTCAATTTTTATTTTCAAAGAAAAAAAATCATCCTGAAAATGTGTTTTACATTTCCAGTGGAGAATGTTTCAAATGCATTGGATGCATTGAAATTTCAACACATGAGGGTGCAAAACTTTATTTTTTAATATATTTTTTTGAAATTTTTTATAAGAATGTTAATCTAGTCGTATTTAATTTATAAGCTAAATTTGACCATTTTTGGATATGTGTATATATAATTTTTTTAATTTTTCAAAAACAAGAGTACTTTGACCTTTTTTTAAGTGACTAAAATACTCTTATTTTTAAAAAATCAAAAATATATATTTATATATTTCCGAAAATAGTAAAACTTAATACATGGGATCTTACAAAAAATATTAAAATACAGAGTTTGGCAACCTGATGCATTGAAATTTCTATGTATCAAGGTGCATTGAAACATCCCCAGAAACATGTAATAACTATACTCTTCCAATTTCTAATATTATTTTTTCATAATTTATATAATTTTGTACACCCTAAAAAACAGCAATACTTTTTTCGTTCAATCTCTGGATTACATCCTCCTCCTCATCCAATTTCATCACCTAAACACAGCCCCAAAAGCTTACAAAAGAAGGGATGGAGAATTTTCAGGCATGTTCGGATTCTTACTTAACGTGGGGAGCTAGATTTGAATTGATAGCGTGCAACATCCATAATTATTGCAGACGCCCTCACATGGGAGGTTGGGACATTTTGGCAGGTATGCACCGTGAAATGCGCTTAATAGTTTTTTTTTTTTTTATATAAAAAGAAAATACCTTATCCCGGTGCAAGGGGAAGAAGGGATAAGGAGCTTAATAGTTAATAACACGCAAAAAACTATATGGGCTTTTTTTGGGTGTGATGACCAAACTGAAAATATGTCATGTAGCAGTGAAGTAGCTAAAGAAGGGCGAAGAGTAAATGCACTCCTATTGAAAAGCGGGAAAGAAATTGGGTCGGGAATCTGTTGGATGGAGTTGGGCCTTGTCACCTGACTTAATTAACCGCTTCTATGTAACCATTTCATGTAATCTTTTCGATTTTAAGATTTGATGTTTGATGAAAAAAAAAAAAAATCAAGTTCGCTAGATTTTCTAAACTGTTGGACACACTTACATAATTATGGAGAATAATGCCACGAAATAACGATACTTCACTCCATGCAAAATGCAGCTGCTGCTATTCGAAACAGTCACGCCTAGCTTAAGGGGCAGGCGTCGTTACCAACGCGGCAAAGGCCCAAAGGCACGGTGGCAACAGCTGTTGTCCTGGACTTGACCTTCACGTGGCGCGCATTTATCATCAACCATTAACAGCATTGATGATCAGATGCCACACGCAGCATGGGCTGATAGCTTGCTATTTGGGGAATGGACTACGTCTATTCATGGGGCTTTGGGATACACAGTCCAATGGTATTGGCCCTTTTCATGGCGTTGGAATATAATCGAGACACGCACCTCGCATGTCATGCACTCATGCGACTGAACTATACGATGATCCCAGTCGTAGTCAGCAATAGACTACAATCAAAATCTATTGCTGCTGCTTGACTCCATCCGCGGAATAAATGGATATGGGTGTGACGAAGCGAAGTTTTCCCGGGGCCATATAAATTTAAACCCATAATCATAATTTGGACGGTTCAGGCCATGTAATCTTCACATTCCGAGCAAATATTAAGCTTGCAATCATAAATAGGTCAAGTTAGAGACAAGTAGACTGGAACTTTCTGGTATACTACGGTCCATAGTATCTCCAATGCCCCAGCATCCATATCACATGTTACTGGTGTGTTAAAGTTCTTATCTGCGCAGCGTCCCATGTTTTCATTGGTCTCTTTTATGCTT
>JAXCLR010009916.1:0-13667 GCA_035584095.1 Annona squamosa | reverse complement strand
TCTTAACCTAGGCTAACAGGATCACTTCTTTATAAATGCAGATTGAAAGATTTATGGGAGGCCTAAAATGAATGTAGGCCCTCTAAGAGCTTACATGCCAGAAAATTTGATATTTTTAAATTTATTAAGTATTTTATTCTAATTTTGAAAATTAAATGTAAAATTCAAAAAATTATAGGGAGGAGCATATATTTGTATAAAAAATATTTTTTGGGCTGCCCATAAGTGGCTTAATTGACGAGTTGTTGTAATAGTTTGATTTATATAAATTTAAAAGTTATATATTCAATATTTAAATTACTTAAAAAATCATTCTTAGGTGGACGAATGATTTCATAAATTATTTATCATATTTTAAGACATCTAGGTCAAAGCATGTTCATAATTGATACGTGATTATCTACTTGTTTAAGCAAGTACAGTCCACTAAGAACTTGATTGAAATGAATTTTAATACCATGTTAAAGCAAATGATGTTAAAAAAATGGATAAAGATTTTGGTTTAGTCATTAAGAGGGCCAAAATTGAGTTATATGTTGAAATCTTAAGTGTTGTTTATCTTCCCCGCTGAAACAGCGTGTGTGGTGTGGTTAATAAGTAATAGACTCATTGTTGTGCACCTTGTTGGTAGGAGATGGAAGACTGGGAAAAGGAATATTTTAAAATTTATGTGATTGATATGAAATGATTAAGATAAATTTAGAATAAATAAAATAATTAAAATATAAGAATAAAATTGAAAAAAAATTATTGAGTTAAAAAATCATTTGTTTGAAAAGGTACACCCTCGTGGTATCCCATCCCACCATCACACAACCACCATGTCAAATATACCCATGGTCTAAGTTAATGATAAAATCAAAATCCATCTTTCACATGGGTTTAAAATTATTTATTTAATCACGGTAAATCATTATCTTTGGTGCATTCGGTTAAAAATGCATATAATCAATCATATCTAAATTGGGCTCTCCTTTGGCCTGAGTCGACGCATATAACAGTGGCATGGTGGGGCGAATAAAGTGACTTAGCTCTTGTTTTGCTAAGCTGCCACATAATACGTCTATTTCAAATTCTCCATGCAATCATTAGTGCCATACGTGCCTAATTTGTACCTGCATCCATCAAAGACATTGATGTTCAATCTTTGATGAATGAAGCTCTCTCAAACCATCCAATATTCCTCACAAGCCAACATTCTTAGAGAAACCAACCGAGCCGTGCTCGGTTGGTCACCGGCTGCCCGTCAGAAGCTTGGCAGACGCTGGTGCGAGTTTCAATCCCGTTTCAGGATTTTGACCAAAAAAGCTTGGCAGACGCTGGTGCGAGTTTCAATCCCGTTTCAGGATTTTGACCAAAAAATGAGGAGTAGTGGGAGCAGTTGTCTCCCAGTGGATTGTTGGAAGCTGTGTCTTCCTATTTCTTTGGTGGAGCTATGTCTCCAGATTTCTTTGAAGAATTTGTTTGTATCCCTAGATTTGTAAAAATGTCTCAGATCTTCAATATAAATATGTGTTGAGATGTGTATAAAATATATACCAATAAAAATAACATTCTTAGCGAGAAGACATTGAATCAAAACGCGAAGCACATATTCCTCCCTCGCCTTACAATTGGGACATACATCAACAATGTAGACATGCTTAACTATTCATCACAATTTGATAGGTGATGCATCTTTCATAAGCAATTACATGAAGTCTTTCACTTTAGGAGGTATGTTAAAATGAAATGGGATCCCCTGCACGGCCGGCTGCGGTTGGGCCTTAACTGCTTCTTGCTGTTTAATCTTTTTTTTAAAATTTTTTTTTTTATAAAAATGTTAAGTTGGGTGCATTTAGTCTATAAATCAAAATTTATCATTTTTAGATATATTTATATATTTTAGATATCATGGTAATTTCCATTTTGTTTATAGATTAAATATGTTTATAAAATAAAAAATAATCAAAAAAGGTTTTGTGGTTGGCCTAAGTAGCCCGCCACTCTACTTAGGCCGGCCTTAGAGGATCATTTCTCCGTTAATCACTTACATGTTTAAATATACAAGATTAACTGTTTTATAAAAAATATCTTTTGCCTGGGCTAAAAAATGATTTTTGATACATTGATAAATAATAAAATATTTTGTGTATATTTTACACCAATCTAGAGGCCAATTATTTAATGCTTACCCAAAAATTAATTGAAAATTTGTGTTTGCAACATTTCAGCATTAGATATTAATTTCAAGTAAAAGGCAATATGTTTTGTGACATTTTCGTTTGAAAGTAAATTAATTATTTATCGCCCAAAATTGAATGAGCACGCAATCATTTTAATGTATGAATCAGCCTGTTAAATTAATTTATATGATATTTTTATGCTCCGGATTAATTCAATTTCAGCAGCACGTGGGAACTCATGTTGGAACCGTGGCTACCCAGCTTTACATCAGCCATCCAGATATTGCAGCCCGAATAATTCAGGTGGCCACTACCCAGCCACAATTGCAGCAGCCATGGCTCTCCAGGTCGGGATCACCCAGTGAGCCGCACCTTTGAACCAACCATCACGCAGTTCTCATCAGATCCAATTAGGGTGAACACTGGACAGGTTTTATGCGGCCTGAACTTGGTATCCACGACAATCCCGTATATTCCAGTCGGGGTTAAACCCGGCCCCAACAATTGAGGATCGGATCAAGTTAGAGCGGGCTGGACAGGGTTAAAAATAAATTTAAAAAATAAAAAATAGTCTATTTTCAATTTGAAATGGCATAATTTTTAAGTTAATTTTTAAATCTTTCCTTTTGTCCGTAAGGAAATATTTTATTAATTTATTAGATTGCACCTATAATTAATTTTATTCTCATTCTTTTCAAAATTTTCAAATTATTTATAATTAGTTATACTCTAATTTAGATTATATGTTATAGTAATTCATGTCTAAGCTTGATATAAATGAGTCTTTAGACTAAATATATATTGTAAAAAAATTATTATATATGTTTAATTTATTTAATATGCATTTCATAATAATTTTATGAAGCATAAATTTATTCAGACTAAAATAAATTCTATTAATTAAATCTTAAATTAGTAAATCTTATGAAACTAATTTCCACTTTTGAATATTAATAGCACATTCAATAAATAAAATTTTCATCAGATATTGTTATTTTCATTTATAAATGGCTTGTTGTCTTGGCCTAATCATATGCTTTTACTGCAGGTTTCATTTATAAATATAATATTCTTTGTCCTTTCCCCCGGCATAGAAGTAAAAGACTATCGTTATTTTTGATTGGTTGCCAAAAGGGCAGTACCGCAAAAGCTTCTGCTTGAGTAATTTCGTATGAGCTGGTTTTCTTTAACACAAGTTTTTTCAGAACGCAATACTACTTTATTCTGGTCTGGGTTCAACCCAATACTCATAGATGTTATGTGCAGTTAAAATATTTATATAGAGAACATTTCTAAATTAAAATTTAAAATAATTATAAGGAGAACTTTTGGCAATAAATTTAAAGTATATACCGCAAATATAAATTTAAAATAATTATATAGAGAACATTTCTACAATAACTTTAAAAAGTAAGCTTTAAATAATGACGTGGGGAACATTTTCGCAATAAGTTTAAAAATTTTAAATTAAAATAATTATATAGGGAACATTTCTACAATAAATTTAAGAATGTAAAATTTAAAATAATTATATGGAGAATATTTTTACGATAAATTTAAAAATATAAATGTAAGGTAACTTTTCTGCAATAAATTTAAAAATTTTAAATCTAGAATAAGTACATAGAGAACGTCTTTCATATATGAAACCGTCAGATGAAAAGATGACGGCAAAGATGTCTCTGTGGTGAATAAAATAATTATTCATACTAGAGGAAAAATATGGAAAATAACTATATTTGGAACCATCAATGAAGGCAAATTATAAAGAAATCAGAAGTCAAACTATCTTTTGTCACTTTTTCTTACACATATTATTCTTTTAATTTAAATATACGAATTTCCATGTTTTTGATGATTATTTGAATTTCCATTTTATTGGAATATAATATCTATTTTTTAGTAACTACTGAATATTTATTATATAAGTCTTCATAGGAATGATCACCGGAGTGTATCCTCTATATTATTTGTACAACCCGACTTGTAGGAAAAACAGACAACAAAATTTTATTTTTTATTTTCTTAGCCCAATCGGACCATACCAAATATTCTTATTATAAAAAATGTTAACACACAAAGTTAGCCTTACGAGAAGAAAAGGATGAAAACGAAGTTATTATTTTCATTTAAAAAGGCAAACATGCTAGGCTATATATGTTTTAAAGGAGATGTAACGTATGTTCATTTTTGATTGGGATGCAATCAATTTTGTAGTTAAATAAATGATTTCAAATACAAAGAATAAAATAAAGTCATTATTATAAAAATGTGAAAACTAGATAAAATTACATAAAATAGAAGCAAATTGGCCATATGACCACATCCACAATCTACTATGGCCGTTAAGTTGGACCATATGTGCTTGCCTAAAGTTGACTGAGATAGTGTACTCAGGGAGAATGGAAGGACTAGGGAGTGTCATGTCGACGTGTGAAAATGGGGAACCCATATTACGAAGAGGGATGTGCTTTTTCCCATGGATAAAGAATTTAAAATAGATTTTTGTTAATTGTAATAGAAGATCTAATCCATTTATTGATTAATTTTTTCCATATTCAAATGAAAAAATAAAAAAATTAAATGTATCAAATATGTACATAATCAATTGTAGTTATGATTCAGAAATAAGAACTAAACCATCAAATGTATGTCCATTGCTTTATTAATTACTTATTTATCAAGAGTGTGTTTGGTAAGTCATAAAACTTTTGTATAAAAAGTTTTTTTATATAAAAAACTTTAAAAATGAGAAAAAATTATGTGATATAATAGGAATAATGACGAACAAAAAAGAAGATGAAGTAAAAATAGATAGGTTAGTTATATGAGTAGTTTGCCGAAATAATTGAAAAACGGTAACTTATATATAAAGATGTGAAGAAATAATGTAATAACAAGATAGTTGTAGAGAATTAAAAATTTTAAATTCGAAAATTTTATCTTAAAACAAACACACGTAAAAGCCGTACATTATGTTCAAATTTCAACCCAATAAGATATATGTATAGAAAAGAATAGGTTAATATAACATGAATGTCACTAATATCAGTTTAAAACAAAATATTTAACAATTTATTTATTAAATACTAATAAAAATAATAAATTTTTATACTATGGTACCATATTTTTTTTTAAATCTAAAAAACGGATTAACTCCTCCCTCCTAACTTCGAAACATAGCTGAAGTTAAAGATGGGAGAGTCCCACTTTCATTAAACAAAATGTCTTTACAAGCTTGATCAGAAATACGATGAGGAAAATTTCCTTGCTATGTGTATGTTCTTGTAACTTTATGGACTTGTGAACTACAAAATTCCTTATACCAGATACGGTGCAAAAATTCACAAGTTCCAAATTTTCCATAAGATGAGCTGCTCAACGGATGAGGGAGCCTTGACATGTAATCTTGACATCATGCTACGAATTATAATTGCATCACGCAGTCTGAGGGTGTGTTTAGAAATGAATAAAACTTTCAATGAAAAGTTTTGGAGAGTAAAAATTGTCAAATGATGTGATATGATAGGGATAATGATGAGGAGTAAAGATGATAAAGTTAAAATAGATAGGTTAATTGTATGAGTAGTTGTGTAGAAATGATTGAAAAGTAAGATAATTGTATGGGAAAATGTGAAAAAATAATTAAAAAATATGATAATTATGGGTGTGTTTGGTAATGAATAAAATTTTTGATGAAAAGTTTTGTAGATTAAAAGTTGTCAAATGATGTGACATGACGGGGATAATGATGAATAGTAAAAATGATAAAGTTAAAATAGATAGGTTAGTTATGTTGATAGTTGTGTAGAAATGATTAAAAAGTAGGATAGTTGTATGAAAAAATAATTAAAAAATATGATAGTTGTGAAAATTGAAAAATTTTAACTCGATATTTTTTATCAATCGTCAAACATATCTCACAAGGAGTGAAAAATTTTACAGTAAAAAATTTTAAGTTGACATTTTGTCGTTTTCAGCTCTCTTGTCCGTATTATTCCCCAAGATTCGCAGCACCGTCGCTCTCTGCCTTTCCATAGGTTTGCCTTTGGGAAATAGGTTGGCGCTTGTGCCCATCTCCCGCACACGCTCCTGCGGTCCTGCCTCCTCTCGGAAAGACTGCGTGAGGATTGTGGCGCATGAAAAAATATGCGCAGCAAGCGCGTGTGATTTTTCCTCTCAGGGCATGCATGACTCTGAAAAGATGCGACCACCCAGCAAGCAATGTGTAATCTTTGCACTTCCAATTTCACTTGCACCAAAGCTCGTGTGATTGTGGCGCATGAAAGACTGCGTGAGGATTGTGGCGCATGAAAAAATATGCCCAGCACCTTCCAAGCGCGTGTGATTTTTCCTCTCAGGGCATGCATGGCAAGCAACGTGTAATCTTTGCACTTCCAATTTCACTTGCACCAAAGCCAATAATCATAAAATCCCTCAACAAATCACAAAATCGGTTAAGCCAATAATCATCAAATCAGAAAAACTAATCATACCGATAATCAGAAAATCATAATATTCCACATACAACCGCAAAATTTCATATAACAATAATAAAATCACGAGAATTCCTGCAAATTCATTGTTAGATTATAAATTTATATATTTTTTGTCTGATTATAAACCCATATTTTCTCAACAATAAAAATACAAAAGTGCTAAAATCCACATATTCTTGATATAGTACATGTAAGTGTATTGAAACTTTGGTGCACCCGGGTTCAAAAGTTATTTTTTTAAATTTCTTTAAATTTTTTATAAAACTATTAGTCTAAACTTTTTTAATCTATAAGCTAATTTTTATCAATTTTAGAGATGTATATATTTTTTATTTTTAAAAATAAGGATATTCTGTTACCTAATTTTTCCACTTATGTACACGAAGCGCAAGTATTTTCTTACCAATCTAGCGGCCAGTTGTTGGATGCATACCTAAAAATTAATTGAGAATATGTGTTTGCGAGCATTAAATATTAATTTCAAATAAAAGACAATACGTTTTGTGATATTTTGGTTTGAAAGTAAATTAATTATTTATTGCTCAAAATCGAATGAGCATGCAATCATTTTAATTTATGAATCAGCTTGTTAAATTAATTAATTTGATATTTTTATGGTCCAGATTAATTCAATTTCAGCAGCACGTGGCCACTATCCAACCACAATTACAGCAGCCATGGCTCCGAGATCGGCATCCATCTAGTAGTGAGCCGCACCATTGAACCAACCATCACGCAGCTCTCCATCAGATCCAGGCCTTGAACGGCATATCCTTAAATCCTCGCCGTCCGAATTTCAGCAAAGTAACATGTAAATTAAGGTGGTAATTTTTTTTTTTCAATTAATTCCAAGCCAAAGCATGGGTGGTCCACACAAGCTGTAAATCCATTACTGGAGATTTACAGCCGCCCAAACCGTCCATTTGCACCGCATATGGCCCAGATGAGATGAAGCTGACGTGGCAGACCTTTACCAGGCGAGATATATGAGGCGGTGCTTAATTGCAGAGGCCATCGACTCGAAAATTCAATTGCTGCCTTTATAAAAAATATAAGAAATTCAACTGCTGCGTAAACCAGACGCGGGCTACGTCATGGACTTCCATTGTATGCTATTGGGCGCATATATCTTTTTTTTTTTTTTTTTTGAAATTTTTTTATTAAATTGTTAGCCAAAGTGTATTTAACATATTTATCAAATTTTACCATTTTTAGAAGTTTTTAGATATTTATTTTTTATTTTTGAAAATAAATAGCATTTTAGTAATTTAAAATTACCTAAAAAGTCACTGAATTTCAAAAATAAAAAATAAATATGTAAAATACTCCAAAAATAATAAAAATTTACCTAAAGATTAAATATACTTGAGCTAATAAGTTTATGAAAAAAAATTTTAAAAAAATAAAAAAATGAATGTATGTGGCTAGGAGCATTCAGCGCTGCCGGGAGCATGCAACCGAAATCCCTACGTCACGGCCGCATGGGCGAATTTCGTAAGCCTTCTGTCCACACTATTAAGAAAAAGGAGACCCGTTCTCAAATTCACGACACACAATCTTCCAAGAGAGCGCCGAAGGAATGGAAGCCGAGGTCAAATCCAAAATATCAGTTTTTTTTTCTTTTTCGATTTTTCGATTTTCTATTTATCTAAAATGTATTTGAATTTTAATTTTAGCTTTGTGTCCAATTTAATTTAATCAATAAAAGTTTCCTACTTATTATACTTTCATGTGCATCGAATTATCTTTTATCACTTTTCTCTTACATGTGTGTGTATATATATATATATATATTAATTTAAATGTATGAATTTACATATTTTTGATGATTATTTGAATTTCCATTTAGTTGGAATATAATATCTATTTTTTAGTAACCAGTGAATATTTATCACATAAGTCTTCATGAGAATGATAACTTGACTCTATCCTCTATAATATTTTGTACAACCCGTACACTTGTAGGAAAAACTCATGACAAATTTTTTTTATTTTCTTAGCCCAATCTCATACAACTAAATGCTCTCGTAAAAACTAGAGTTCAATACACAAAGTTAGCCTTATAAGAAGAAAAAACTGAAAACAAAGTTATTACTTTCACTTAAGAAGGGCAAACATGTAAGGAAATATATGTTTTAAAGGAAATGCAATGTATGATCATTTTTTTGATGAAATCAATCTTTTAGTTTAATAAATGATTTTAAATACAAAGAATAAAGTAAAGTTATTATTATAAAGATTTAAAAATTAGACGAAATTATATGAAATAGAAGTAAATTGACAATATTACCACATTTGTTGCCTATTGTGCCCGCTAAATTGGTCCACATACGCTTGACAAAAGTTGATTGGGACAGTGTATTCAAGAAAAATGGAGGGAGTGTCATGTCTATGTGGGGGAATCAGGAACCCATATTACAGAGCACTATATGTGCTCTTTCCCATGGATAGAGAATTTAAAACAGATTTTTGTTAGTAGTAATAGAAGATCGAATCCGTTTATTGATTATATTTTCATTATTAAAATGAAAATATAAAAAATTAAATGTATTAGATATGTTTATAATCAATTATAATTAGCACTCAAAAATAAGATCTAAACCATTAAATGAATATGCATTGCTTTATTAATTACTTATTCATCAAGAGTGTGTTGAAGAATTGATAAAACTTTTTGGATAAAATGTTTTTAGTATAGAAGTTTTTGAAATGAGAGTAAATTGTGTGATTAATAGGAGTTATGATAAAAAAATAAAAATGATAAGTTAAAATAGTTGAGTTAGTTATATGAATAGTGTAGAAATAATTGAAAAGTAAAGTAGCTTGTATAAGGAGATATAAAAAGATAATTAAAAAACAAGGCAGTGGTAAAGAATAAAAAAATGTTAAATTGAAAAATTTTAGGTAAAAACTTTTATCTTAAAACGAACACACCCCAAATTAAATCCATACATTATGTTCAAGTTTCAATATAGTGAGATATAGATATAGAAAAGAATAGGTTAATATAATATTAATGTCACTAATATGAGTTTAAAACAAAATATTTTAACAATTTATTATTAAATACTAATAAAAGACTAATTTTTATACTATAATACTAGATTCTTTTGATAGAAAAAATGGATTAACTCTCCCCTCCCGACTTCAAAACATAGCTAAAGTTAAAATGGAAGAATCCCACCTTCATTAAATGAAATGTTTTTCCAAGCTTGATGAAAAAATACAAAGAGAAAGTTTTCCTTCGCATGCATATGTTCCTGTACTTTGTTGTAAAGCAAACTTTACAGGTCTGTGAGCTTCAAAATTCCCTATATACCAGGTACATACAAAAATTCATAAGTTGTAAATGTTCTAATAAGAGCTTTAATTTCGTGGATGAGGTGCCCAAATCCAATTTAAGTATGAATGTAAATTTTACAAAAAATAATAATATGGATGCAAAAATCTCTTAATTTTTGCATAAAATTTAACTTCCTTATTTTTAATTTAAAATTAATGTTTGTTGAAAAAGAAGCAGGATAGTTAATAAGTACTTATTATCAGTACATTTAAGACTAGTGTAAGAGGACCGCATGATAATATGGTTACGTAGGAACCATAGTTTCTCGTCTCTCTCCCATGCCTCTTCTAATAAATAGTTTGATATTAAATTATTAATTATCTTTTTTAATTTTTATCTTTGTATTTTAATTATTTTTCACGTGATTATCTTATTTGTTTGTATTTTATTCTTATCATGTTACGTCAATTTTAGTGAGTAAATCTCAAGCACCTGGAAGCCAATAGCTAAGGAGCCGTCCCGCCCACTCCGCTAGTCGCAGCCGTCTTCGCCTTGCACGAGCCGGATTACGTATGCGACGGCCCTTTCCCCGTTACTCGCCCACCGGTAATGGACTGATAGCAGCGCCCCGATCAGGTGACTCAGCTTTGGTGACTCAGCGATGAAGCACGCAGTCTTCTCTGGCGTTACAATTGGGACATACGTTAACAATGTAGACATGCTTCTTTATTAATCTCGATTTGACAGATGATGCATCTTTCAAAGGCAATTACATGAAGTGTTTAACTTTAGAAGGCATGTCAAAATGAGAAGGGATCCCTGCGGCCGGCCGCACTTGGGCCCTAAGTGATTCTGGCTGATTAATCTATTTTTTAATTTTCTTTTATAAATATACCGAGTTATGTATATTTAATCTATAAACCAAAATTTACTATTTTTAGATATATCTATATATTTAGACATTATGATAATTTTAATTTCATTTACAAATTAAATATATTTAATTTAACATGTTTATAAAAAAAAAAAAGTTTTGTGAATGGCCTAAGTAGCCCGCCACTTAGGCTGGCCTCAGAGGATCACCCTTTTCTTAAAATTTTATATGCTTAAATATACATAGATTAATTATTTTATAAAAAATTAAAAAAAGTTTTTTGCATGGACTAAGAAATGATTTTTGATGTATTGGTAAATAATAAAATATTTTGTGTGTATTTTACACCAATCTAGAGGCCAATTATTTGATGCTTACCTAAAAATTAATTAAAAATACACGTTTACAATATTTGAGCAATAAATATTAATTTCAAAAGACAATATGTTTTGTGATATTTTGGTCAGAAAGTAAATTAATTATTTATTGCTCAAAATTTCTTTTTCATTAGAATATATTTACATACATCTCAATACACATTATATGGAAGGTCTGAGACATTCTTATAAATCTGAAGACACTGCTCCACCAAATAATCAGGAAGCAGCTTCCAATAACCAAATGGGAGATCACTGCTTCCACAAACAACCGCACGGGAGACCACAACTCCAAACCAATATTTTTTCCTCATTTCTCATTTCTGACCGAAATCCTAGGATTCGAACTCACGACCCAATACTGCCCAAATTCCACGACCCCCTGTGTTGACCAACCGAGCATTTATTGCTCAAAATTGAATGAGCATGCAATAATTTTAATTTATGAATCAGCCTGTTAAATTAATTTATATGATATCTCGAAAAATTAATTTATATGATATTTTTATGGTCCCGATTAATTCAATTTCAGCAGCACGTGGGAACCCGTGTTGGAACCGTGGCCACCAAGCTTTCCATCAGCCTTTCAGAAATTACAGCCGTCCAGATATTGCAGCCAGAATAATTCTGGTGGCCACTACCCAACCACAATTGCAGCAGCCATGGCTCCCAGATCAGCATCATCTAGTAGTGAGCCGCACCATTGATCCAACCGTCACGCAGCTCTCCATCAGATCCAAGCCTTGAACAGCATATCCTTAAATAGTTGCCGTCCAAATTTCAGCAAAGCATCATGCAAATTAAGGTGGTAATTTTTCCAATTAATTCCAAGCAAAAGCATGGGTGGTCCACACAAGCTGTTAATCCATTACTAGAAATCTAAAGCCTCCCAAACCGTCCATTTGCACAGCATACGGCCAGAAATATCAGCTGAGGCTGGCAGAGACCTTGATCAGGAAAGATATACAAGGCGGTGCTTAATTGCAGAGGCCATCTACTCAAAATTTCAATTGCTGCCTTTATCAAAAATTAAAAAAAAATTCAATTGCTGCGTAAATCAGACGTGGTCTACGACATAGACGAATTTCGCAAGCTTTCTGTCCACACTATTAAGAAAAGGGAGACCCGGTTCTCAATTCACGACACACTCAATCTTCCAAGAGAGCCAAAGTATGGAAGCCAGATCAAATCCAAAATATCAGTTTTTTTTTTTTGATTTTTTGATTTTCTATTTATCTAAAATGGATTTTTATTTTAATTTTAGCTTTGTGTCCAATTTAATTATGTGTGACTGGTTGCAATGTATCTTGTCGTTTGAACCATGATTGATATATAATTTGCCTTATTTCATAATATTAATATTATATTATTTAATTAAATTGTTCTTAATGCTTTTATGAGATTGGTCATCTTATTGATTCATTTGTGAATTTTATTTGATGCTGAAAATAGATAACATGGAATTGGATTAAATTAAGGTTAAATAGTATATAATCTACGCATAATTCTAAGATTGTATCATCTCATAGGATGTGTTGGTTTTATACTACCATTTTTTATGCAATTTTTGTACTGCCATTGAAAGAATATAAATAATATTGTGGGAGATTAATAATACAAGATGATAAATTGAACTTAGGACTTGTAATGGATTATGTGGATGTGTAACTAAATTTGCAATTCTACACTCATTCATGGATAAAAATTTCCTATTGATTTTACTTTCGTGTGCATTAACCTATCTTTTGTCATTTTTCTCTTACATATATTTTTCTTTTAATTTAAGTATGTGAATTTCCAATTTTTGATGATTATTTGAATTTCCATTTAGTTGGAATATAATATCTATTTTCATTAACTAGTGAATATTTATCATATAAGCCTTCATGCGAATGATAACTCGACTCTACCCTCTATATTATTTGTACACTTTTTAGTAAAAATCTACAACAATTTTTTTTTTCTTAGCCCAATGTGATATAACCAAATACTCTCTTTAAAATAATTGTTAAATACACACAGTTAGACTTAGAAGAAGAAAAAAATGAAAACAAAGTTATTATTTTCACTTAAAAAAGGCAAACATGTAAGGCAATATATATTTTAAAGAAGATATAATGTACGATCATTTTTTATTTGGATGAATTAATCTTTTAGTTTAATAAATGATGTTAAATACAAAGAATAAGGTAAAGTTGTTATTATAAAGATGTGAAAATTAAATGAGATTATGTAAAATAGAAGCAAATTAGCAGTATGACCACATCCGTTGTCTACTGTGGCTTGCTAAATTGGTCCACATATGCTTGCCTAAAGTTGATTGGGGCAGTGTATTCAAAGAGAACGGAGGGAGTGTCGTGTCTACGTGGGGAAATCAGAGAACTCATATGATAGAGCACTATATATGCTCTTTCCCATGGATAGAGAATTTAAAATATATTTTTGTTAGTTGTAATAGAAGACCGAATC
>JAXCLR010009915.1:0-13699 GCA_035584095.1 Annona squamosa | reverse complement strand
CTACCCTACTTTTCAATCATTTCTACACAACTACTCATACAACTAACTTATCTATTTTAACTTTATTCTCTTTACTCCCCATCATTACTCATATTATATCACATCATTTTCTATCAATTTGACAACTTCTACCTCTACAACTTTTCATCAAAAGTTTTTCCTCTAACCAACACACCCTAGAAAAAAAAAAAAACTGTCAGCTGTCAGATAATGACCGGCTGAAAAGAAGATTTTTGGACGTGGATAGCTGTTGCCACACGAGTAATGTCCTTCCACGGCACCCGTCATGCACGGACCACCTGAGGTATTAAAAACAAAAAGGGGAGAAGGTTGTTAGATACGACGTCACCATTGAAAGATGCAGCACCCAAGGCCAAGAGTGGAGATTTTTTCGTCGCAAAAGGCCGAAAAGGTTAAAAGGTGTTTTAGTTACTTTCTGTTCGTGCTTGGAAAATGCAACTTGATTAGGCGATGCTTTTTTGACCTTTGTAGGGGGCATTAATGACTGAGGCATCTGGATTCGGACATCACGGATGGCATGCCAATGATGGCATGAATGAAAATATGAGATGATAGCAACACTTGCCTGCCACTGCCCACCATAGTCTGCTTCGTAGCAAGTGGCATAGCAGAAACGTTGCACTGGCAGTAGCAGGTAGGAAGGATCTCAGGTTAGACGTGTGACACCTTCAAGGGGGAAAAAGTGGGGCGGTCATTCGACGCTTGCCGCCCCCCATTAGTGCGTCCTCTCTCTGGACCATTGCACTGCTATTTTTTCTTCTTCTTCTTCTTCTTTTTTCTAATGGGAAATTGCACTGCTATTTTGTGTATGAGATAATTGCCACTGAGTAGAGTAAGCATGTATTGCGGAAACGAATACCATGAAATTGGACGTGCATTTAAAAAAGCACACGCATTACATCTTGCGGGATTCGAGTTCTTACTGTAGGATGCATACAACCACCCTCAAGGGTGCACTGGTTTTTGTTGGGGACGCCTAAAGCGATTTTGATCATATGTCAAAGACATTTATCCAAGGGTTATAATTTAGCTTCAATGCTTGCATTAACTTTACGTATTTATTTTAATTTTTACATAGATATGTCGGTCCAAGTAAAATCTTTTATATATGAAACTTACATTTTTATTTTATTCGATTTTTTAATTTCAAAAATAAAAAATCAGCATTTTCATGAAAGGGGTTTTGCTTCTATACTATCAATCTTCTACATACTTTTTCTATTTTTAACATCTTGATGTTGATAAAAATTCACCTCATTTATTATATCTAACATCATTTATATTATCATGAAAACTCTTTTATTTATCTAATATCACTATCCATATCTCTATCAACAAAGTTGGAGTGTAGTTGGATAAAATAAAAACTTTTCAAACAACAAATTTTCCTCTACAATTGCTTTATTTTTTTAATTATTAATTCATATATTACTATACAATTATTTTACTTTTTAATTATATTTACACAATGATCCATAAAACTAAACTCTTTGTTTAACTTTATTCTCTTTATTCATTATCATTACGCGGATTATATCACATGATTTTATACAATTTTAAAAAATTTTCATCTAAAAATTTTATACGTTCTATACACACCCTTATAATATTAACGTAATCCAATGGTTTAATATTGAACATCAATTTTAAAGTTGTATTTTTAATATCTAAATTATTATTTAAAAATATAATTCTTCTATGAATAAATAATATATTTTTCATAATTTACACACAAGTATATATTTTAAAGTAAATATGGCTTGCACATCTTTGATTTTGACGATACTCTTAGTTAAATAAATGATGTTAAATATAATGAATGAAGTAGTTTTTCTTTATTAATCATTAAGATATTAAGGATGTGTTTGATAACACATAAAAAAATGTTAAATTGAAACTTTTCACTTTTCATAACCATCATATTTTAAAATTATTTTCATATTTTCATATACAACTATCTTATTTTTTTTATCATTCTTATACAACTACCCATACAACTAATTTATCTATTTTAACTATATTCTATTTACTCCTCATTATTACCCTTTTATATTATTTTCTTTCATTTTGACAACTTTTACATAAAAAATTTTTTATTCAAAAGTTTTATCACTTCTCGCACAAAACCTACAAATTGAGAGGGTTTCATAGAAATGGTATGGAGCCTGATTAAAAATATGATATTTGTACTAAGATGGTAATTGGGTAAATACGCATCTTTTATTTTTCATGAAAATGTAGATCTAAATATATTTTAATTTACATACTGAACTTTACAAATTTAAAATATCTATATATAATTATATATTTTCTGGAATTCAAAAAATCAACAATTTTTAACTTTTTATGGTGAAAATCATTTAGATATCCCAAAAACTGTTGATTTTTAAAACTCAGGAAACAATATATATACATAAATCCAAAAAAAAATAAAATTTATACACAAATTAAATGCACTTGGGCCTACAGGTCCTACACTGTCATTGCAAAAAAAAAAAAAAACAAAAACAAAAGCATACCTATGTACCTGTTAAGCGGGTCTAACAAAATTAAAGCCCAAGATATTTACCGGGGTCCTGTCTTCACGTACCCTAGCTTTAACCTAAAAATTTCCTATATTTTATCTTCATTTATTTTGTTAACGAACCTTGTCCTTTTCTGTTGTTATTGTTGTGGTGGTTAAGTCCATTTTTCCTTGCCTCCTTTTCTCCATCTTCCAAGCTGACTTCGACGAACAAGCTCAACCACTTGTGATCATGAAAGTGCTGATCCATGAAGGACTTGTCACCTCCACGCAATTCCTATGACACGCAGAATCACGGTAGGAAAAGGTACACGCACTGCCGCTGTCAATTTCATAGCCCTCTGATGTGCCACTGGCATGTTGCTGATTAAAGTAGAAGGACAGCGGAGAAATTCATGTGAATTTTCTGAGCTCGACGGGTCTGTTTCTCATCACGCATTGAATCAGACCCCTCGAATTTCTCCCATAGTTGCAGTCTTTTTGTCTTCATCCGACTGATTCGTAAATTGTTTGAAATCCTCGTCAGAATATTCGAAATTCAAATTATCTTTACTCCGATTATTATTGTTGTTATCGCCGTTGTTGTTTCAAGCCCACCTTTTTTTGGATAATTTTTTTTTTGTGTGAATATAATGTCACTATTTTTAAAAATGTCTATTAACACTTCCATATTCATTTACAAGCATTAAAACATGCCTTCCAAGTTTTTTCTACCAGAACAGATGGGTGGAGATTGGGTCAACTCTGCAGCCAGAATATATGAAAGATAATCATCAAATTCGTCATGGAATTCAATCTGGTTTATGTCACTGCCTCTTGATAAGAATTTGAAGGTTTATCCTTCGAAAAAAAAGATTAATGATTAAAAAGTAAAAAGAAAAGAAACCCTGACCATCACTTACCTGTCAGCCATTGCAAGTTCCATTCACTTGCTGCAGCCATTTCCAGTAACAGTCCATTTTGTAATTGATTCACGTCTGGTTAGGGCATATTTGACCCACATTTGACAGAGCATGCCTATGATCATTAATGGCCAGCTTGCAAAGCCTTAAGTCTTGCGCAACAAATAGAAGAATGATTTCCAACTAGAGTGTGATAAGATTGGATTGAAATTTGGGCTTGAGCCAAATTGAATGCATGATTTGCAGCGCAAAGAAATTCCTTGTTTGAACATTGCGGCTAGAAATGTGTCAATTTCACCATAAGAGAACGCTACTCTAGAATTTTACCGAAGGATTTACCATCAACTTCAACAAATGACTCCCATCAACCGTGCACTCGCACAAACAGATAAAAGATGAAAAGGACCAATCGTCTCCATCTGCTCAAAACTCATTTAAAAAAATTTGCGATCAAGCAGGCAGTGCTGCAGAGGAAAGAATTGCAACCACTCTGTTCAAAAGGTTAAGGCCAAATACTGTCTCCTCGCAGTTGATTTTGACTAGGATGTCCAGAGGCTGTGAACATTTACCTTCGGCCAAGACTGTTATTAGGCAGGGAATTGAAATGCTTAGGATCTCGCTGCTGAACCTCAAGCATAAACCAGACACATCATCAACACCAGCAGTGACTGGCATATCCACATAAACCAGGAAGGCATTTACGTTGCTGAGCATCTTTGATGCCAGGCTCCGGCAGACCACCAGAAACCTATCCTCATTGAAGGTGCTATTACGGTCGTCTTGGAAACTACGGTCTTCAATGTGATCTGTAAAGGTACACCTGTTCACAAAGATCCAGTGAAAAATCTTGAATAGACAATTTGTGGGAAGGAAATCTACTAACAGAAATGCAAAAACAGTCAACTAATAAATGATATCCATTTTCAAACTTTAAAAAAAAAAAATCATTAAAAGGTGTAACTTGCAGCAATTCAGCCCAAGTAAAGAGCCCAGAAGAAGTTTCACATGCCCTTTTTTGTTGGTGAGAAAGTGCAACAAGTAGAATATTAAGCCTAGGATGCAAGGTGCACAACATTCACCATTCCATACAATCCAACAGGTTTACCAAACATAGGCCAAAAAGACTACAATGATCCGATCATTAAAAGAAGTATGAACAGTAGCATCATCAAATCTTTGACATCATGGACACTAGACAGTGGATTGGCAGGACATTTTCAGCCCTTCTATTGTCAACATGATGAATTGCCACGCGATCATAATGATTTTGGCATTTAAAAGCAGCCTTTCATTCTCACAATATGTCAAGCCTTTAGTGTTATTCAGAATAAGAAAACTGACCCAATCAATACACTTTAGGCTACATGATGACCACTTAATATGCCAAACTTGTATTTGCTAACAACCGATTTCAATAAACTCCTACACCAAAACAACGACGAAGGTCTGATCCCCACAGTCCACAAATACTTACTTCAAATACAAGTATACAATTCACTTTGGTCTGTGGTATATGAATATGATTTTGCAGCTTTTCCTCCACTTATTGATTTCACAAGAGAAGCTTCCACCTACGAACTATATTTGCAGAGACATTCCTGCCGCTAATGGCCATTAGAGTCTCATAGAAGTTCACCAATCAAATTTTAATCTACCAGTCATGAACAGTAGGTGGGGCACAATCCAAATGATCCCATTAGATGCTTTTAACCATGTATAGGTGAGTTATAAAATCCAATTAAGGTTGACATCAAAGATGTTTTTGCAAGCTAAGTTCACAAGTGGGAGCATTTCTACTAAATCAATAATTATAAGATAAAAATTGCAAAAACACAAAAAGGAGGGGGCAAACTCAAAAAATATTCAAATATAATCATGGCTGATAAAAGTTATTATTTCAACCCCATATATATGTGATTTTATTTTTTTTATAACTAGCGAAAAATCATGATGAATCACTAGTTCAACAAAACTTAATTTGAAAAAGCTATGATAAAGCAAGAAGATAAAGAAATCACGCCAAGTAGGAAATGGTAATCAGCATTGCAAATGAAAATAACTCAGGCTGTAGGAGCTCAATATGACATGCAGGTGTTTCGGTTTTTTTTTTTTTTTTTTTGTAGGTGGTAGTGGGGTGGGTTGCAACATCACTAAATTCCCTTGATTAATTATCATAATTTCATCACATTCATTTAATGGAACTCAATCAAATTGAGAACTCAATTATGCCCTCGGGTTGCTATGTTGACATATTAATTTGATCCAAGAGTCCGCATTCAATGCTTGTGTGAGCATTGAGCCTCAATGCTTGCACTCATTGTACCCATTATTCTATTTATTTTTTTACATTTTTTTACATAAACGTGTGCATCCAAGCAAGATCATTTTATATACGCAATTTTATTTTTTATTTTTTAACTTTTGAATTTCAAAGATGAAAGAACCAAACATATTACAGGTGTGTTTAGTTGAGGGTAAAACTTTAAGGAAAAGTTTTTGAGGTAAAGTTGTCAAATTGATAGAAAATGATGTAATATGATATTGATAGAAAATGATGTAATATGATAAGAGTAATGATGAGGTGTAAAGAGATTAAAATTAAAATAAATAGGTCAGTCGTATGGGTAATTGTGTGAAAATGATTGAAAAGTAGGGTATTTTGTATAGGAAAATGTGAAAAAATAATGAAAAATATAGCAGTTATAGAGAGTGAAACGTTTTTTATCGAAAAGTTTTCGTTGACATTTTTTTAGCCCAACCAAACACACCCTTCATGTGCCAGCTCATGAAAAATGCTGATTTTTCATTTTTGAAATTCAAAAATATTAAAAAATAAAGATTCGTATGGGGTGCGATCTAACTTGGACCCACATTCAGGAAAAAAGAAAATAAAAAAATAACAACAAATTTAAAAAGGTAATGCAAGTGTGAACATTGAAGTATTTAAGCAGGAGTCTTGACCCAAATGCAAGTTTCCAACTAAGATTGTACGCAATTCAATTCACATGAGAAGGGAAGTTGATCAAACCGTCTAGTGTACACAAACATCCCTGGCAGCAGGGATTCCTTATTTGTAAAGGTGTCCAAATCCATCGACAGTGGTTTGATAAAGTATCCAATGTCAGGACGTAGTTTAACAGCATGCTTGTTCCCAGAATGACATACAGCCAGCTTTAAGGGTAGCAAGTGGTGATGGAAACGGACTTGAAGAATTCTCTTTGTCATCTGACCAGGTGCTAGGGATGCAATCTCTTCCATGGGAACCAATACTGGAACATCTTTCAGTGTGAGAGAGCTGCAAAATCCGTGAAAAATGTCAAAACATAGAAACACTATGACCTTTCCCATCCAAGCATGCCAACTCCTCAATCCTTTCTCCAGGTATACTGGAATTCATTTTGGTGATCTAGACCCTTCACCAGAGCAGTGCAAAGTGCATATGGTGGGATCAATTTTGGTGATGTAGACTCATGATACTTTGAATCCCAGTTTGGATGAAATATGCCCTAAAAATCTAATTGAAAAGATAGTCATCACCCATTAACCATAGCCTGTTGAGTAGATTGTTGAAAAATATCAACACCATGGGCATGAAAACTAAAAAAATATATAACAATTCTCCAACTATTAAGGCACATCCAAGGTGTTTTAACAATCAAGCTTGCAGATATTTCTACCAGCAATTTTCCAGCATTATTGGCTTTAAATTCCTGTCGCTGTCGAGTTGATTTTCGGGGCCAAGGGATGCCACACAAATTGTTACTTAGCTAGGTCAAGATCATATAGCATGCAACACAAAAAAATCTAAACACCTAGGAAGTAACAAAGGCACTTAAACTATTAAAAGAAGAAAACAAAGAATGGAAGAAATTACAATTCGGTGCATAGCTTTCACCTGACAAATGTTTCAGGCGCTTCTTGTGAAGACTCATAGCTTTCATCAGATTCTTCATCTTTCATGGTTATTTCCATCAATGGTATTGTAGAGCAGTTCTGGAAGGAAACTTCCACACAAACAAGCAAAGAGGAGATATGCGAAACTTCTGAGGTGAATGAATATTCAACCTTCAAGCCATTCCCACTTGAAGGATCGAGAAGTACGTGGACTTTAGGTTTGATATTGATGCCAATATCCCTCACAGAGATTCTTGCAGAAGATCGTGATTCTCCCTGGTTGGATGAACCTACCTCGGACGGAGAAGGTTTCTCAGCCAACCATGATTCTAATGCTTTCTTTGACATCAACTCCCCCAAACCCTCAGAGAGAGAGTTGACATATGCTTCCCCTATGCCAATACTGGCATCAGAAACTTGAAAAAATGGCCCAATTTTGTCATCATCATTATGGCTCTCACCTACTAATAATGAAGTATCATGACCATGATCACTTGCAGAACCAGTTCCATCACTGTCATCCGAACTAATGATTGAGCCTTGAGAATTATAGCTTGAAGCACTTTCTTCATTCACTGATCCTGATAATGTGTCAGGATCATTTGTTCCAGAGGACTCACTATTATCAGTTCCCAAATGTAGGTTTTTTGTGCCTTGGCCTGCCTTTTCCAACTGACGAAGGTCATCATAAGGAACACTGCAAGGCTTTGGAAGAGGTAAATACCCAGGAGCTGCATGAAGAACTACCTGTGAAAGAGAACCAGGGAGATAAAAGCAATAATTTTTGGGTGTATCTAATGTTGCTTTTGTCTTCCCACTAAACATTGCTTCCACAAGTTTGCTCTGCAAGCCTTTGTTTTTAAGTAAATGCACATTCCCATCCTCTTCACTTCGGGAAATTATATAGCAAGCAAGAAGTTTATTTATAACACGAGCACGGTCACGTAAATCATAGTTTAGATCAAATTTTGCTAATTCAAGAACATAGTTGAGAATCATCTTGCATGTATAGAGATCTTCTCCCCGTTCAAATAGCACAACCTGCAGCAAAAAATAAAATGATGGATTTTCTATGCATTTGAATAACCACAGCAGACTCCAAAACCTTTCATCAAAATAAAAAACAGTCGTGATTCTAAATTGTAAGGAGGCCAAAGTCATAAAAACATTTAGAGAGAAGACCATCCATGTTGCTAATCGAATTATGAATGCAGTTTTTTTACCCAGAATCACATGCAAATGATGCAGCAGGAGATTTGCCTGCAGCAGTCAATATTCTACTTGCAAGCATCCAAGTTTAAGAAATATAGAGATCTAGCAATATGATCTTCTAGATGCAGATAAATTCACAAAGGCCTTTCAATTTGGATGGTTCATATACTGATCCAAGAAAATAATTGAAAAATACTCCAAGTATAACTAGGAAACATTGTTTCCAATGCAGGCTAGCATAGATTTATGGCGAATACCTTAGTCATCGTGTTAAGAATCTGATGCTTTGTTTCCAAATCTTCCTTAGTGAAGCACCCAGCCAGGTACCTAAGCACAATGGTTACCACTCTAGTAATATTTGGCCCAACAGAGCCATACTCTCCCACCATCCAAACAATCATGGCACGAGCAGCAGGCACCTTGATAATATCCAAACTACGAGCCAACTGAATTACCACCTTTCGAGGATAAAATAAAATAGAAATTAGAAGCTCCCCTCCCTCAACCCAAAAAAAAAAAAAAAAAAAAGGCAATGGAATCGATGGAAAACAAAAAAAAATTATTGAAAGGCTTTACAAAGGGACCAGGAAAAAAAGCCTGAATCAACTTCCTCCTAAAAGTTAGTTTGGAAAGGCGATATTTAGTTTTACTGGTCACACCATATGGGTAACATCTAGATTTAGCGCAATGTTGTTTAGTCATGGTATTTTAAAAAAAGATTTTATTCTTAACCAAAAAAGCCTACATGATGGACCAAGGAAGATGGTACCTTCTGCCCTACAAAGCGCTCATGTTAAACATTCATTTAAAAAAGAAAACAACTTATATGCAACTTGCATCCCACTACATCCTACACCTCTGCACAATTATAAGAGAGTGGAAATGAGAAAAAAATTTAAAAGTGAGAATGATATGATATGATAGAGTAATGATTAAGAACAAAAAGAATGAAGTTACAATAGATAGAGTAGTTGTACAGAAAAATATGAAAAATAACTAGAATGTAGAGGTACTAATGGAAAAAGTAGGATAGTTAGGTAACTGAAATGTCAAATCGTATTAAAATGTGTGTAGAAGAAGCGGAATTTTTTTTTAATTTTTACTTATACACTTTACCAAATGGACCCTTAATATGCGAGGGAAAATGTGAAAAGTGTGATCTGGATTTTGTCGTTCTGCAAATACATAGTTTACTTGGCTTCATAAATATGTCAAAGCCAAGCGGGATTTTTTGAGATACAACCCATATCAAACACAGCTAGAATTTTCCTGCGTCCATCATTCCCCAGCGTGCCACAGGTGAGACAAGGAGTCAGCATCACAATATTTATTCTACCCCTAAGTAAAATGGGAAATACGATAACAAAGAATTACATAAAATCATGATGAAAGCATAATTTTGTGACATAGTAACCAAGGAAAATGCACTGATTACCTTTTCATGATTAGCCGGATTTTGCTTTATGATTGTTTTGATAGACATAATTGCTTGAGGCAAAACATCAGCTTCTCCAATCATAGACCCACAAGCACTAATTGATGACTCTGTAATATGCACAGGACATTTTTTTTTTTCAAAGATGGAAATAGAGAGTTCTCATAATGTTTCTGAACTGAACTGAACTGAACTTGCTTTTTGCTACTGGTACCTTGTATACTCAAAGCTAGAAGCCCTTCCAAACAAGTCTTAGCCAGATTAGGGAGCCTTTGTGCACATAACCCAATTGCAGCAACTGTATCCGCAACAAATCTCCTATCTGAATCTTTAATATAATCCTAGCAACACACTAAAAAGATAAGAATCAGAACATGGTCTAGTGAAGATAAACGATTCAAAGAGCATTAGCATAAACATTTAACTATGATCATAAACTTAACTGCAGTATCAAAACAATTCTCCTAATGTTTGGTGAGTCCAACTAACACAACCACAACCACAAAATACCCAATAATCTACATCCATTCACATGATTCTTTCATGCGCCAGAAGAAAGAATAATAATTGAACTGAAAATAGCTAAACTCATCTAGATCCAAAATCTGAATCAGCAGACAACAATTTATTGACCAAATAGGATGAAAATACATGCTTGAACTATGACTGTAAAAAAGTCGATTGTCAGAACCAATGAATTCACTTTAATTGAAAAAGAAAAAAGATTACCTCGAACTCCTGAAAAATGGATGAAACTGAAGATTCAGTGGCAATGATAGAGAGTATCTCAAGCTTTAAACCTTTCACTTGGTATGAATCAGAACAACATATGAAAAAATCTTCAGAATAAGGTGCAAAAAGTGAAGGCATCGCCTTAGCAAATACTAGTATGTTACACAGTACCTGACAAAGATAATTGGATCTGATCAGTGAACCAGTTTAAGCAACTGGAATCAACCCAAACAAAAAACAAAAATATACAAGTTAACAAATAACTAACAACACTGGTAAACACGAAAACAAAATCTAATACAAATTATATAGACGAAAAAGAGGCAATCATGAATGAAGGAATATCCTACAAGAAGAAACACCATGTGGAAAGAGCTGCATAACCTGAAATATAAACTCTCATGCATTAGAAGCTCCACAGCATTTAAAATCTTCTACTGACACCAAATATAACAAAGACCATAACAAAATAAATAGAACTAGAGGTACGAGATGGTGCAGCATGAAGAACCCTCCAATTCAATTGCATTAGATCAACTAAATGCGGTGGAAATAACCTAAACGGATAAGAGTTTTTATTGCAAATAAACGATGAAGGTGGGATATTTAAATTTATGATGGCATATAGTTCTTAAATACAATTGTATGTCGCACTTAAGTTTTCATATTCGTCTTAGGAGTTCTTGTGATGGAAGGTAGTCA
This sequence comes from Annona squamosa, assembly GCA_035584095.1. Classification (NCBI taxonomy): domain Eukaryota; kingdom Viridiplantae; phylum Streptophyta; class Magnoliopsida; order Magnoliales; family Annonaceae; genus Annona; species Annona squamosa. The sequence continues at coordinate 2,277 of JAXCLR010009915.1, read as the reverse complement.
CCCATTTGGGAACAAAATTTCTCTGCATTCAAATGAGCCGATGCATTCAAATTCAATAGGCCAGTCTCAGACGCTTTACAGTGACTTTACCACATATTTTGAAGCATGGGATGACCTCAGAAGAAACAAAATTGGTTTGACAATCTTCTTGACATCTTCTCTTGGAGCCATGATCCAATGCACTCCAGCGGCTGCAAGTACCACAGCACTATTCTGGCTCCATAACAAAGGGGATGTGCACAGCAGTAGAACTTTCACATCGGAATTTTGAGCAGATGTGAAGATTGCAGATTCCAACCCTGTCATGTCTCCAACTGCATGGCTTGACTGTGGTAAATATTCATGTGAACCTTCTATGTAATGTCTGAATAATAATGCAGTTAAGTTGGAGGCAGAAGTTTCACTTTCTGGAAAGTTGCAATCACCATCAGATAAAACACGAGTATCTACAGCAACCTTTTCAGAAGAGGAACTCTGAGAACAATAAGAAGAAAGCACGAGAGATTCTCTCACAAGCCCATGTCTTGCCACAACATATCGTAGAAGTATCTCAATCAAGAGGATCTGACCCCACTCCTCAACATCAGGAAGAGTCTCGCACAGTCTTTTAAAGTTTCTACCTATCAATAACAGATTATTGGGGCATACGGAGTTGAAAGCGGCGGCAGCAGCTCCAACAACTCCAGGAGAATGGTCAGTCAACAGGATACCGACAAGCTGCAACATGTTGCAACAGAAAGTATTAAAAGGATCATCATTACCATTATCTTGATCGTCATAAGACCTTTGTCCTACTATTTGATGTCAGCTTTGAACCTTGTTCCATAGAAACAAATTCCTCACCATCATTATTTAAATATACATGTAAAAGATTTATTGCAATAAGAAATCCCAAGTTCTAGATAAATGGGGTCTGGTAAGCTTCATTCACATGATAACCTGGGATCCGATGACAAGTAGTTCATGTGTGCCCAATCCAAAATTTACCTGGACTGGCACTTGGCAACTTCGAATCATGCAAAGAGTTAAAACTATTAAAAATTAAAGATAAGAAGAATCTTCAGGCAATGCCAAAGCACACAAACCTCTTCAAGGGCAGAAACATTTTCCTCCTGATGTAAATCATATAGCTTTGGAAGGGCATTCGCAGCAAATTTTCTAACATATGGAGATGGATCTCTAGAACACTTGGTTATAGCTGCCAAAACCAGTGGAGCTATCAAATGCAAACGAATCCCTGCCATGGCACGAAGAGCCCAAGCACGCACCAAAGGATTTGTATCTGACAAGTCCTTCTGAAAACAATTAATTGACAGCAACGCTTCATTTGGACGCCTAAATTAACAAATGCACTAGTGTTAGGAAACAAGAGCATCATTAGTCGCACACAATGAGAGAACTATAGCAGAAACGATAAGTGAAACTCATCATCATCATCATACCCTTTTTCCCACCTATGTGGGATCAACAGAAACAAAATGCAACTGAAAAACATGTTTAAGATGCTTTAAATGAATGCTAAGCAAATCTGATTCAGCTGAATTCACAAAAAAATCACAAAAGGAATATGAGGTTTCACTGCCAGGCCTCAAACCAAACACTATCATCATGACACAAGAAAAGCAGCAAATATAAATGTACTGATACAAAATTATAAGTTTGAAGGAAACAGAAAGTAATAGGGGAAAGATAGATAACACCTTGCATCACAAACATAGAATTTTATAATCTGAGGAAGAGAGAGAGTAATGGCAGCTGCTCCATTTTATTATTCATTTAAATAGTTTATTGAATTAATTTTTATTATTTCAGAAAATGATAAATTACTTTCTGGCCAATCGGAAAGACAAATCACATGACAGGAATATTAAAGAACAACTTACTTCTCAGCATAATGCAGAAGATACAAGTATACAAGTTTCTTTACTTCCAGGGACTGGGACGCAACATTTTTCACCACCTGCAGGTCCATAAAAAAGACATCAGTTCCTATTTGAGCAGTCTGTCACCAGATTAACTGCTAGGTTGTCTGCAAGCCGAAATGAAAGTACTTCACAAGAGGTAATTCACTTCAAGTTCTAAGGTGATGATATCTTGATGGCTTTAGTAAATTGGATGGCTCAAATTTTAAATATATTCCGGTGGAGTACAATTTTGAGCTTTTCGTGATAGTCCAAAAAGAATTATAAGGTGTGTTTGATAATGAATAAAACTTTTGATGAAAAGTTTTGAGGAGTAAAAGTTGTCAAATGATGTGATATGATAGGGGTAATGATA